>ML801465.1:99580-148987 GCA_009831015.1 Picea engelmannii | reverse complement strand
TGGGATCTTGGTTATTCTTTGTGGTAACTCTCTCTTGTGCGTTACCTTGGTAGAGGTGCACTACTCTTGTATGGTGTTGTTGTTGTTGTTGGGGTGGTATTTCTAGTTGGATCTTTAGCTAGCCATTATGCTAGGGTTTATCTGTTGGTTCATGATAGGACTTGTTTGGATGCAATCTCTCTAAGAAATACTGGCTAGGTTTTTCCCCCATTTGGGGTTTTCCCATGATAAATTGTTGTTTCTTCTTGTGCTTGTTACTGTTGCTCTTATTTTCAGTACATGATATAAATGCTAATGTGGAAAGAAGATCTAAATATACTGGTAAACCTAATTGTTCTGTAAATTTAATGAAAAACTAAAAGGATCTTCCTTCTAACAATTGTTTTTCAACAAGTGATTCTATTTTAGGAGAGTCTATTTTGAGTAAAGGAGGGGTGGGGGGGGTTATCATTTCTTGCATATGCCAATTGAGGTCTAGAAAATGGGATAGAGATTTTGTTGAAGATGCTTAGTTTGGTGAATTAGGCATTGGATTGGATTATATAAAACATGTTTCTCAACCTTCAATAGGGTGGGAGTGCTTCTTGAAGAATGCATAACTAAATGCCACAAGGGAGATATAGCAAGGTAAGAAGAAATCTATAATTGTTGTCCTTAGAGCATGATATAACTCCTACAAGGGTTTAAAACAATAATCTCATATTTAAATGTAAAGGGTCTAGGCAGTCCTCGAAAAAAATTGGTCGTTGCTCATCTAGTTGAATTACACAAGGTGGATATAGTTCTTCTCCAAGAGAGAATGGGGTCACTGAATAAAAGGTTATTGATAGTATTGGGAAGGTTTTAAGGGGTTGGTAATTCTCAACTATAAATGTTATTGAGAAGTTAGGAGGCCTAACTATAGGTTGGACAAAGTCAATTTTGCTTCTTTTACTTCAAGTCTCTAGACAAAATTATTAATCAAGGATTTCGAGCTAGGGCTTTTGGTGGTTCATTTGTATAGGCCTTAAGATAATAGAAAGGTATTTTGGGATGAATTTTTCGCACAACGACAAAATAAGGAGCAATGTGTAATCATTGGTGGAGACTTAAACTTTTCGTTGAGCAGTGCCAATGCTTGGGGAGACTCTACCCTTCCTAGCCATCATATTTCTTTAGAGACAAGACATAGGAGGCTAGTCTCATAGATCTTGTACCTACTAAATTAATGCCTACCTAGAAGAATGATAGAATGGATGAGGCTGGGATATCTAAGAGACTTGACAAGTTCTTGATTTATGACTCTTTGGTTCATTAGATTGATAGAGCTAGATCATGGGTGGACTTTGGAGAAGGGTTAGACCATTCTCCGATCTTTACTCAATTGGAAAATCAAATTGATAAACGAGCAAGTCCTTTCAAGTTTAATCCCATGTGGTTGGAGGAGCAAGATTTTTAGGTGTTGATCAAGAGGGAATGGGTGCCTTTCAAGAGTGATGTGAGGGGGATCACAAGCTTTCAGTTAGCATTTTCTTTAAAGAACTGAATTAAGTTGTGGTCTCGTGGGTCTCATAAAAAAGGAAAAGTGTGGACATGGATTTGAAGGAAGTGGAAAAGGAGATTTATGAGATATATGAACAAAATGATTCTTGTATATTTGGGGAAGAGGGCAAGTCAATATTGAATGAGAGGAAAAGAAGAAGTCAAAATTACTTGAATAGAGAAAAGTTGAGTGGACGATGAAGAGAAAGGAGATGAGAATACAAAATTCCTTACAACTATGGGGAAATGATTAATACCATCTAAGAGACGCAATGTGAGGAGGAGAACTCTGTTAGGATCTTTTCCAAGATTGTTGATCTAGGGGTCAAATTATTTCAAGATGTTTATTAAGAGCCTGAACAAACAGACATTGAGGAAATTTTTAACTTGACTACCTACTTTCTTAGCTTTGTTTATGAGGAAAATAATGATATATTAATGGAGGAAGTGTCATAGGAAGAATTGAAAATAGATTCTAACCTCATTAAAAAAGAATAACAGTCAAGGCCAAGACAAGTGGATGTCGGAGATGTTCCAAAGATTTTATATTTGTTTGAGGAGGACTTGTTCAGAGTTATTGAGGAGGTAAAGAATAGTGGGTAGTTTTTAGGAGCCTTAAAAGCTACATTTATGGCACTCTTTCCTAAAAATAATAAGGCAAACTCATTTGAAGGTTGTAGGCCAATTTGCTTATGCAATTCTATCTATAAAATTATTTCAAATATTTTGGCTTTACGAATAAAAAATATTTTTTCAAAAGTTATTTTGTAGGGGCAGTTTGGTTTCCTAATAAGCATGTAGAATTATGAGGCTATTGGGGATGCCTGGGAGGGTCTTCACACAATTACAACAAAGATCCATCCTGGAATGGTTTAAAATCTTGTTTTATCAAAGCCCTATGATAGAGTTGGTTATATTTGAAGTCAATGCTTTTGCATGTGGGGTTTATTATCTGCACGGTTAGATGCATTATGGGGTGTATCTCTTCTGTTAGTTTTGTAGCTCTCATCAATTGTTACGCATACAATTTTTCAAGCCTACTAGAGGGATAAGGTAGGGGGTCTCTCTTTCCCCTTTGTTTTTCTTCTTACTGCAGAAGGTTCAAGTAGAGCTATCGAGAAAGAAAAAAGACGGTGTCATTACTGGTGTTATAAAAGGGGGGTTTTTGCATTTAACTCATTTGATGTTTGTCGATGACATTATTTTGTTCAAAAATGATAGTTGGGGGGATGCTTCTTGATCCAAAAATCCTTAGACACCACTTATTTCTTTACAGTATATACATGCAACATCTAACTCGATTCAGAATAATTTCTGGATCGCATTGAGGTGATTTGCAGAAAAATGATGATATGCTCTTTATCCAAAAACTGATAAAATGATGATTAATTTGCAGAATGATGAGATGACACAAAAAAAAATAAAAGAACTCAAATTACATATGTAGATGACATATATTACTTTATCTGCAAAATCCCTTCAAATAGTATGATTGTTCTCCATCATCTTAAAACATCAATTACATTACAACACGAGCTTACAAAAATCCATTTTAATGGACTCTCTTTAATTCCACTACTCAAAGCAATAAAATGAATTCACCATTATAATCCTTGCGAAATTATGAGAAATTTGACTATAAAGGCGACCAAATTCCAAACTGGCTCAAATTCACCCTCTTTACACACTAACCGATGCACTGTGGCGCTCATTAATGGCAATTTGGACTAAGAATTTTGCAAATGACCTCTAATCATAAAATAGAATTCAAATTCATACTCCTTGCGAAAAATCGTGAAAACAAGTATAAAGCTGCCTATGTTTGGACAATATACCTCATGGCACACTTTTCTATGCAATGCCAAAACTTGGCTTTTCCCGCATGTACTTCTATGTAGTTTGTACCTCAGGATTTGTGCTTGCATTGGAAATTGCACTAGCTTTGGGATCTATGTCCTCTGTCCATGTGAAAGCATTAGAACTTGTGCCATATAAATAGGGCGAGGGTTGGAACTGAACCCTAACCCCCATCCGAAATAATGGATAAGTTAATGTCAATTTTGGCGAAACCTTTGTTAAACGTGGCGCCCATGGTGCAACGATTAAGTGGTTGGTTTGTTGGATGGTAGGTCAGAGGGATAAATCCCGCCAAACTCCATTTGTTTCGTGGCTTGGTTATATTTAAATGTTGGCAGATATACCATATGGTTATACATACAGTTGGAGGCATATAGTTTTAATGCCCCGTGGATCTCAGAACCAGCTATATGATATACCATGTGACTGCAAATTATGGATCGAGGGCTTAACCCTTGGCCCTATTTCCCAACCATTCACACCTTACACAAATTTAAATACATTTGAGACCATATATATATAAATTTCCATTGTGTGGTCTATTGGTAAGGCACTTGGGTAAGGTTATGGTAGGTCATGGGTTCGACCCCCGTCAACTCCCATAAAATTTAAATATATATAAACCATAATTAGCCAATGGGAGGCCACCACATGGCGATCTCTAATTGATCTATCCCTTGCCGCGTGTCAACACATAACTGGTCCGCTTGGTTTGTATGATCTGCTCAATCACCTGAAAACTTGTGTGCCATGTCACATGTATGATCATGTGCCATGTCACCTTTATGATCATGTGCCACATGTCACCCTTGCAGTGGTGACACATGTCACCTTTGACTTGAACTTTGACCGCTCATAACTTTTGCATATGAACTCCATTTGAATTTCCCTTTGCGCCGTTAGAAATTTATCACCAAACTCTATGCAATGATGTTGTTTTCTTGATCATTTGAGACGGTCTAATTTTGCGCTTTTATGGATCCCCTGGGACCTCTGTGAGCATTCCAGATCCTCCTAGACCTCTGTGAGCATTCCTTAGATCCTCCTGGATCACACCTTCCCACTGCAGAACTTTGGACCTCCAAAAAAATATATATTCAACAACTTAGTGATGATAACTCACTCTTCCATCTTATCGAATCTTCTGGAACTCAGTCTTCATCTTGGATCTTTGGTCCTAGGTATTATATCAATGTACATCTTTCTGCTACTCTAGAACATGGCTCTGACTCTAGCCTCTGGCACAATCACTAATATCTCTGGTTTTGCCTCATAGATTGCCTGACAACAAAAAGTCATGTTCACTAAATCTCTGCAATACTCGTATCTTGTATTCAACATCCATTCCCATCTCATACATTTGAAGATAGTCTATCTCAGTCAATATGAAACCAAGTCGAATTTTGATCTATGCCTTTCCCTTTTGGACTCGTTGTTCTTGTACTATTGATGTATCTGTAGGAGTTTCTGAATTAATTACCTGTCCATTACTCTCCCACCTTGGAAACAACTTGATCTGTATGGTTATCATCTGTACCTGTCTTTCTTCTGTTCAAGGTATACACCCACACGAACATGACATAGTATTTAAATATGCTTATAACATGCACCTTTATGCCTCTTATTACTGAAGATGATTATTTTTCCTTTACCAGCTCTAGGAAGTTTCGTATTACATTGATGCACTTTTTGCTTCCAATCTACATGCTCCAACTATCTGCATCCTTTTGTTTCTTCGCCTTCTGTTCGTCATAATCAAGAATGTTAACTTAGACAATTCAATCCATATGTATTCCTTTAGTTGTTTACAAGACATTACAATTGTCTATACTGTTTTCTAAGCTTTAGAAATCTTTATAACAAGATTCCTCTCACTTTGAAACAAAGTGGCTATATAGAAATCCTTTTTGCAAGATTCCTCTCACTTAGAATGAAGCAACTTTATAGAAATTTATTTAATGAGATTCCTCTCACTTATAACAATATGTAAGGTGGCTATCTAGAAATCCTTTTAACGACATTCCTCTCACTCTTAACATCATATAAGGTGGCAATATAGAAACTCTCTTACATAATTTCTCTCACTCTTATCAACATATAAGGTGGCAATATATAAATTTTACAGGGTACCTCTCACTCTTATAATTTACAATGAGTGGCTTACAAGCCTTCTAATAGACTTTAGAAGATATCCACATATGCATATCACATTTACAATGAATTTTTTATATGGTTTACTTATGGACTCATTCTTCCCATTGTACTGGGAGGAATCTCGCAACTTCCCACCTTTGACAATGCCTCTCACGTTGATGTTGAATCTGATATTGAATCTAATGCTAAATCTAAGAAACCATTATACCAAACTATAGGCCTTCCCAGTAACCTATATAACCATTCCTTGCGAACACCAAGCACTATTTTTGTGTTTGGAGCAACTTCCCTTGAATACACAAGTACCTGGCCATTCTGAAATGAAATTTCATAGGCTTCATCTTCAAATGCTGCAACTGAGAGTAGGTTTACCCTTAAGTCTGGAACACATAACATATGCTTGATTCCCATAAATCATCCCAACTCAAGCTGGAATCTTACATATTTATACCCTCTTATTGCTTGTCTGGTGTTAGTTCCAGATCCTACATAACAATCTGTGTCAAACTTTGAGAAAGTCAAGAAAACTGATCTCATCCCGGTCATGTGGTGAGATGAGCCATTGTCCATGAACCATTCCTCGATGTCTTCATATATCACTTTTCCAAGACCAACTATTAGGAAGTATTCTTTCTCAAGTTTGTCAGTAAGACCATTAACTTCATCTGGAGTTACTTGTCTTCTTGCAAGTGCCTTTACATCTTTCCTATTATACTTCAAACATAAGTGTGGGTAAAGTGTCCAACACTCCTCGATCTAATGTCCACTCTTACCACAATAAGAGCAGAGTGTCTTGTTCCCGTCTTGGAACCACGATCCCTTCTTATCATTCCCCCTTTTCCTTTGCTTCGAGAAATGATCTTTCTTGTTAGACTTCTTCTTGGAGGGCTTATCTTGCACAGATTGTCTTCTTCGACACTTCTCCACATCATGGTTACTTGTTCCACAGGAAGAACGTGGATACTTAGACCATTTACCAGTGGGAAAAGTTTTCAGTCCCTTTCTTACATGCACATCTTTCTTTGGAGATGTCTTACACATGTTACCTTTCTCTGGACTGGAAGGTAAATCTAACTATTTACGAAGGACCTCTTCATCTGAAGTTCTCCTTGCTTCAGTTCTCCTTGATCATTCTCCATCTTGACGAGAAAAAGAATAACACGAGGAGTCATTTTTCTCGATCATGCCTTTTGAAAGATGCAGTCCCTGTTGCATCAGAGACTTTACATTCTTAGCCTTCCAATCTTCATGGATTGGTATTGATGGTGCCATTACTTGGTTCCCGATCTGCAACTTTCTTTCTAATTCATGAAAAATACCTTTATGGAATTCCTCATGACATATCAATCGATCTTGCAGCCTCTGCTTCTCTTCCTCAAGATCTTGTAACTGCATTCTTAACTCAGAATTATCCTTCTGGATTTGTCGATTAATGTTCTTCTGTGGCCTCAACTTCATGAGAGATTTACTCATCTTGTCCTCTTGATAAGAGCCTTCAAAATATTCACCAACTAAACTCTTGAATCTCATGTCACATCAGCAACTTGTAAATGCACTTCAAAACTAGCTCTGATACCACTTGATTCGAAAATTCTTAGACATCACTTATTTATTTACAATATATACATGCATCATTTAACTTGATTTAGAATAATTTATTGATCGTATTGAGGTGATTTGCAGAAAAATGATGATGTGATCTTTATCCAAAAACTCATAAAATGATGATTAATTTGCATAATGATGAGAATACAAAGAAAAAAACAAAAGAACTCAAATTACATATGTAGATGCCATATATTACTTTATCTGCAAAATCCTTTTAGATAGTATGATTGTTCTCCATCATCTCAAAACACCAATTATATTACAACATGAGCTTACAAAAAGCCATTTTAATGGACTCTCTTTAATTCCACTACTCAAAACAAGAAAATGAGTTCACCATTAGAATCCTTGCAAAATTATGAGAAATTTGACTATAAAGGCAACCAAATTCCAAATTGGCTCAATTTCACCCTCTTTACACGCCAAACAATGCACTATGGCACTCATTAATGGAAATTTGGACTAAGACTTTTTACAAATGACCTCTGATCATAAAATAGACCTCAAATTCATACTCCTTGCGAAAAATCATGAAAAATGAGTCTAAAGTTGCCTATGTTTGGACAATATACCTTATGTCACACTTTTCTATGCAATGTCAAAACTTCACTTTTCCTACACATACTTCTATGCAATTCGTACATCAAGATTCGTGCCCACATTGGATAGTGTTCCATCCTTGGGATATGTGTCCTCAATTTGTGTGCAAGCATTGGAACTTGTGCATATAAATAGGGCATAGGTTGGAACCAAATCCTAGCCCCCATCTGAAATAATGGGCAAGTTAATGCTAATTTTGGTGGAATCTCCATTAAATGTGATGCCCATGGCACAACTATTAAGTTGTTGGTTTGTTGGATGGGAGGTTGGGGGGATCAAACCCTGTCAACCTCTATTTTTTTCGTGGCTTGGTTATATTTAAATGTTGGCGGATATACCATATGGTTATACATATATGCAGAGGTATATTTTTAATGCCCTGCGGATCTCGACACCAGCTATATGATATTTCGACTATAAATTATGGGTCGAGGGCTTAGCCCTCAGCCCTATTTCCTGATCATTCAAACCTTACACAAATTTAAAGACAATTGAGACCATATATATATTAAGTTCCATTGTGTGGTCTATTGATAAGGCACTTGGGTAAGGTTATGGGAGGTCGCGAGTTTGACCCTCGTCGACTTCGATAAAATTTTAATATACATAAACCATAATTGGCCAATGAGAGGCCGCCACGTGGTGGTTTCTCATTGTTCTATCCCTTGCCACGTGTCAACACATAATTGATCCACTTGGTTTGTACGATCTACCCAGTCACCTGCCAACCTATGTGCCATGTTGTTATGATCCAAATACTCAAAATATCATAAAATAACAAAAGTACACACCATGTACAAAATGTCAATGTGGAGCACAACTCCAATGTAGATAAGTTACATAATAACTCCTTAAAGAATAGGGGAACCCCCTCCAAATAACCAATTACCTTTCATACTTCCCCCATTTCCCCTCAATAATGAATAAATGATCTCTTATATATAGTTATTCACACTTGCACATGAGGCCCCTTTATCACTATGCTGACCCTATTACATATGTATTTACACATTACATGTACATTTAGGCCCATATATGCCCCCACTTGGGATCATATCATATACATTTATCCATATATATGCTCCCCTTGGGTCATAACATAGTACCCTCCTTCAAAAAGCTTTGTCCTCAAAGCTTTGCATTTAAAGGCTTCACATTTGATTAAATCAATAATATGATTTTCTTATGTTCCCGCTTTCCTCATTCCATGGTTGATGATCTATCCATCCAAAATCAATTCTTTTCGGTCTTAATCCTTGGTGTCTAGTTGTTGAATAATTTTCTTTCCTTTGATTCCATGTATTTTTGTTGAAGCTTCTCCAATTTGCAGTCGTTGTTGGTCTCTGATAATAGCTTCTTGAAGAGTAGTTTGGTGATGCCTTGTTCCATGAATATCGACAAGTATTCCATCTTCTTCCTTCATAATGTTGATATCGTCCTTCTTGTCTTCCTTGAAATGCTTCTTGGTAATGAGGGTGTCAATATGGTTTCACATTTGATGGTCTTCCTCCACTCTGCACATGTATTTCATCTATCTTCTTTTCAACGACAATGGAATCCTCGATCATCTTTACTTGGTCTTTGATTACTCCGACCTTCGAGATAATACCATCATATTTGGCATGTACATCCTCTAGATGGAGTTCAACTTCTTCAAGTATATTCTGTTGACCTTCTTGAATCTTGTCTTCTTTCTCCTTTTGAAGCTGTAATGTGATCCCATCTAACAAATTTTGACGTCCTTCTTCCATTCTGACTTGTATTTCTGATTTTACCTTATCAATATTTAAGGATTCCTCAACCTTCATGCAAATTTCATCTTCCAATCTTCTGGTAGATTCTTCATCCAAGATCCTTCTTTCTTCTTGATTTTGACAATTCTTCTTTTCTTCTTTCAATCTCTTGACCTCATCCAATAGTTTTTTATTATGGTTTTATAATCTACATATCTCTTCATCTTTATTTTTCAAATCTTCCCTTGACTCATCATTTTCCCACTTTGATTTACTATTATTTTCTTGCTTTAAGTTCTTAACCTTTTTAACGAGTGATTCATTAACCCCCTCGTTAAATGTATATTATATGACCCCAATGGCGGGCATATATGGGCCTGAATGTACATGTAATGTGTAAATACATATGTAATAGGGTTGGCCTAGTTATAAATGGGTCTCATGTGCAAGTGTGAATAGCTATATATAAGAGATCATGTATTCATTATTAGGGGGAGGTATGAAAGACAATTGGTTATTTGGAGGGGGTTCCCCTATTCTTTAAGGAGTTATTGTGTAACTTATCTATATTGGAGTTGTGCTCCACGATGACATTCTGTACATGGTGTGTACTTATTTTATTTTATGATATTTTGAGTATTTGGATCATAACATTTGGTATCAGAGCTCAAGGTCTTGGGGTTTCACTGCTACACCTGAGACACCTTGGCATTTTCGCTATAACTTTTTTTTCTATGGTGTTTCAGAAGGAACCCCTTGGAGGATATTTATTAGATGGATTAGGTAAAAATTTCAGCTCCGGAGGCCTTATACTTTCAGAGATATAGCTTGTGTAAGATAGGGTTATGAAATCATCCCAAATTTCGTCATCTCGAAATTTTCCCTATAATTTTTTTTCTGTAACATTTCAAACCCTGAAATCTGGAGGATATTCATAGAAACTATTTAGGTGTCTGTGATAAAATTTTTAGATTCAGGGTCATCCTAATTTTGTATATACACCCTATGTAAGATAGGGTATTTCACTAGTCCGATTGACTAGTCTCAAACAAGTGTTCTAGGTAAAACAACCTTAATGTCTTCATAGAGGATCCAAATTGAGTGAGAACCATTTCATTGAACAATGGACATGCAATAGTATTTCTGGTACATTTTTCAAAAATTTATATCAATTATTGTGCACAGGGCATGTTGTTCAAGTGATCTCTCCTAGAAAAACCAAACATCATTAAGGTGTGGGGAAGTTACCATAAATTCCACTTGGCACATCCAATTTTGGTCAGACCCGTGGCATTGTAGAGAAGAAATTTCAGAGTACTACATGTCACAATTTCATACTAACAAGGGCCGAAATTGCAGAGATACATCAAAAGTAAGGTCGGCTAGGAGGACATGCTCCAAATCAAGGTTTCCAAGGTATGTTGACTTAAAACTTTCATAACTTTTGATTGGAATGTCCGATTGAGCTGATTGGAAACTCCAAGACATTGAGCTTTGATACCAAATGTTATGATCCAAATACCCAAAATATCATAAAATAACATAAGTACACACCATGTACAGAATGTCAACATGGAGCACAACTCCAATATAGATAAGTTACACAATAACTCCTTAAAGAATAGGGGAACCCACTCCAAATAACCAATTACCTTTCATACTTCCTCCATTTCCCCCTAATAATGAATAGATGATCTCTTATATATAGCTATTCACACTTGCACATGAGGCCACTTTATCACTAGGCCGATCTTATTACATACGTATTTACACATTACATGTACATTTAGGCCCATATATGCCCCCCCTTGGGATCATAACACATGTCACTTATATGATCATGTGCCACATCACTTGTACGATCACGTGCTATGTCACCGATACGATTATATGCCACATCACTTGTACGATCATGTGCCACATGTCACCCTTGCAGTGGTGACATGTGTCACCTTTGAGTTTTCCCTTTGACTTGAACTTTAACTGCTCATAATTTTTGCATATGAACTCTGTTTGACTTGGCATTTGTGCCATTGTAAAGATATTGTCGAGCTCTACCCAATGATGTCATTTTCTTGATCATTTGAGATGGTCAAATTTTGAACTTTTATGGATGCCCTGGGACGTCTGTGAGTGTTTTGGATCCTCCTAGACCTCTGTGAGCATTCCTTAGATCCTCCTGGATCACTTCCAAATTGCAATAAAATTTTGGAAATTTATTACATTGCTTCAAGTATAGAGTTAAATACACAAAAAAGTACAATTTGTTTCTACAAGTTGGAGCAAGAGTCAAGAAAGTTTGAAAATGATTTTTCATTTTAAACATATTGATTTTAATGGGGGATTCAAACATATTGGTCTTAAATTAAAGCCAAAATAGCTACAAAAAATCTTATTAGGGATGGATTTTGGAGAACATGGAAAGTAGAATAAAAACTTGGTGTAATAGATGATTTTCAATTGGGGGGTGTTTGACCTTAGTCAAGTCTGTACTTGAATCTATTCCCTTTTTTTGTTCTTCCATGAGACATATTCCAAAAGGTACATTGGATAAACTCATAAGGATTTGTTTTAGATTTGTATGGTTAGGTAGAAAAAGAGTGTTCAAGTATTCCATCGGTAAAATGGCAAGTTATTGTTGGGTATGTGTTATATTCTTTGCATGTGTGTGTGTGGGCGCGTCAGATTCAACAACTGTGTCTGACTAATTTAGCGGATTTTACTATTTTTAGCGGTTTTCTAAATTAATCCCGGATTAAGGGATTAGGGTTTTGGTATCTACGAAATACCTAAAAACATTGTATATATATATTGTATGGTGAATGGTGAAATTAATACAATGAAGCATTGAAATGTTTTCTCCCGGTTCAGGGTTTCCCGTATAAATCTCTGTGTACTATGTGTATGAGCCATTGATTAATTTCTGTTTTGCTTAAGAATCTATATGCATTTCTTTACTTCACAGGTTATTCAAGTGTATAAAGAGGAATGATGAGCTCTTCTAGAATCAAGATAGAGAAGTTCAATGGTAAAAAATTTGAGCTATGGAAGCTCAAGATGGAGGACCTTCTTGTAGACAAAGAATAATGGATCGTTGTGGATCCTGGTACACAACCTACTAGTACGCAACCTACTGGCACACAAACAATTGATACACAACCTACTAGTACACAAACTACTAGTACACCACCTACTGGTATGTTGAAGGAAGATTGGGAGAAGTTGGACATAAGAGCAAGGAGTACTATTCGACTATGCCTGGAAAATTCAGTGTTGTTGAATGTCTCGGGAGAATATACAGCCAAGGAGCTATGGGATAAGTTAGGGAATTTGTATCAATCAAAGTCCATGGTAAACAAGTTGTTTCTTCGAAAGAAGCTGTATCATCTTAGGACGGAAGATGGAGATTCTGTGACAAAACATCTGAATGCCTTTAATACTTTGGTAAGTCAACTTGTCTCTGTGAATATTACGATTACAGAAGAAGATAAGTGTATTACTTTGTTATGTTCTTTTCCAGACTCTTGGGATAATCTGGTTGTAGCAATTGGCAGTACCACTCAATCTACATTGAAGTATGAGGATGTAGTTTCGTCCTTGTTATCTGAAGAGATGATGTGGAAAAGCATGGATGGTCATAGCACATAAGCTTTATTTGTAAGAGGTCGTACTCAAGACAGGAATCCTGGTAAGTCTTAAGGGGGGAGATCTAAATCTACAAATAGATCTAAGTCTCTAGGAAAATCTTTGAGGAAATGCTAGAAGTGTGGTAAAACATAGCATTATAAGAAAGATTGCAAGTCTAAGAAGGTTGATAAACCAAAGGGATCTGATAGTACCTCTTCCACAGAGGCGAAAACCTCCACTGAAGAAGGAGGTGATGTTTACCTGGAATCTACAAGTACACATGCAGACCATGATGTATGGTTGATCGACTTAGGTGCGTCATACCATATGACTCCTCATAGGAAGTGGTTCAGTGAATATGAAAAATACGATGGTGGTGATGTATTCCTCGGAGACGACTCGACAACCAAAATCATGGGACGTGGAAGGTTTAAGTTGTTGCTAAAAGATGGAAGGATTAGAACTCTCCCTGGGGTTATGCACATTCCAAAACTAGCCAGGAGCCTAATATCTGTAAGCAAGTTGGATGATGCAAGAGTGGATACTGTATTGGGAAAGGGAACTTGCAAGATGGTACGAGGACCAATGGTGTTGATGAGGGGAGTTTGGTGTGGAACTTTGTACAAGTTGTTGGGAAAAACTTATACTAATGGGTGTAACAATTTTGTTGTCCCTGAGCAAAGAAATAAAGAAGACAAGACCAATATTGTCCCTGGAAAGAAGACCATGTTGTGGCATCAAAGACTGGGACATATTGGAGAAACAGGCCTTCAAACACTACACGGTAAAGGTATGGTTGAAGGTATGTCTAATTGCACTCTGGATTTTGATTTCTGTGAACATTGCATATATGGTAAACATAATCGAGTAAGATTCCCATCTTGTGCTAAAAGAGAAAAGGGGATCTTAGAGTTGATACACAGTGATGTGTTTGGACTTGTGCCTATTCCATCACTAGGTAAATCTATGTATTATGTTTCATTCATAGATGATTTCTCAAGGAGCACATGGATTTATTTTCTTAGAAAGAAATCTGAGGTATTTGATATATTTAAAGAGTTTAAAGCTCTAGTATAAAATCAGACAGAGAAGAAAATAAAGGTATTGAGAACAGATAATGGTGGGTAATTCTGCGGAAATGAATTCGAAGAATTCTGTAAGAAGTGTGGTATAGCAAGGCAGAAGACTACTCCATACACACCTCAACATAATGGAGTTGTAGAAAGGATGAATATGACACTGATGGAAAAAGCAAGGAGCACGCTCAGTGGTGTCGAGTTAGGACATGAATTATGGGTAGAGGTAGTGGGTACAACATTTTACTTGGTCAATCGATCACCCTCATCAGCGTTGGATGATAAAACTCCACACGAGGTATGGACTGGTAAGACACCCTCTCTTGAACATCTCAAAGTGCTTGGTTGTGATGCTTATGTACATGTTCCAAAGGAAAATAGAAGTAAGCTAGATAATAAAGTTGAAAAGTGTATCTTTATGGGTTATAAAGATGGTGTGAAAGGTTATAATCTTTGGAACCCAGAAACTAAGAAGATTGTTTATAGTCGGGATGTTGTTTTTAGAGAGGTAAAAGATGTGTCCAAACATGAATTCCTACCAATGCAAGACGAACCTGAGAAAATAGAGCTTGAGTTGGATGATGCAAAATCTGAACCATCTGAAGAAGATGAAGCAGAAGAAGAAGAAGAACATCATACTCTAGTATTGAGGAGATCAGTGAGAGAAATAAGGCAACCAGAAAGGTATAGTCCACCTAATTTTTGTTCCAATTTTGCTTTATCTATTATTAATGATGATCCCAGAACTGTCAAGGAAGTAGTGAATTTAGAGGATAGCAAACTTTGGAAGAAGGCCATGGTTGAAGAAATGGATGATTGGATAAGAATGAGGCATGGGATATAGTTGAGTTTCCAGCTGAAAGAAAATATGTTGGTAGCAAATGGTTGTTTAAGAAGAAGTTTAATGCAGAAGGAAAAGTGGAGAAATACAAAGCTCGGTTAGTAGCAAAAGGTTATTTCCAGGTAGAGGGAATTAACTTTGGTGAGATTTTTTCTCCTATTGCTAAGTTAACTTCTATTAGATTTCTTTTATCTATTGTTGTTGCTTTTGATCTTGAAGTGGAACATATGGATGTGAAGACAACATTCCTACATGGGGATCTGGAAGTAGAAATCTACATGAAGCAACCAGAAGGATTTGTAGTGAAGGGAAAGAAATAGTTGGTCTGTAAGCTAAAGAAGTCACTACATGGTCTGAAGCAATCACCTAGGATGTGGTACCAAAAGTTTGACACATACATCCTTGGATTGGGATTTGTGAGAAGCAGGGCTGCTCACTGTGTATATTCCAAGTAGGTTGGCAATCACTTCATTTATGTAGTGTTTTATGTTGATGACATGTTGCTGGTAGGAAATAACATGGATGTTATCAAGGAGGTGAAATCGCAGCTATCCTCCAAATTTGACATGAAAGATCTCGATGCTACTAACTTCATTCTGGGAATGGAGATTAAAAGAGATCGTGCAAACATGAAACTGTGGTTGAATCAAAGAAAATATGTTGAGACAATATTGCAGAGGTTTAATATGCATGGAAGTAAACTGGTAAAGGTTCCTATTCATATAGGTGTAAAGTTATCTGCAGATCAGTGTCCCAAGACACACGAAGAAGAAGAGGACATGTCCCATGTTCCGTATGCCAGTGCAGTTGGCAGTTTGATGTATGCAATGGTCTGTACTAGACCGGACATTGCACATGCAGTGGGAGTTTTGAGCAGGTATATGTCAAAACCAGGGAAGGAGCATTGGACAACAGTAAAGAGGGTCTTCAGGTATCTTCATGGCACTGCCAGTTATGGATTGTGCTACCAAGGAAGACCAGGATTGGACAGAGTGGTGGACATACATGGCTTTGTTGATGCAAACTGGGCTAGAGATATGGATCACAAAATATCTACAAGTGGGTATGTGTTTAACCTATTTGGAGGAGCAATCAGTTGGATGAACAAAAGACAAGCTGTAGTGGCACTCTCAACTACATAAGTTGAATATATGGCAACCACTCATGAAAGTAAGGAAACAATATGGTTACAAAGATTATGTTAAGGTATTGGGTTGGTACAAAAAGCAGTAAGATTAGATTGTGACATTCAGAGTGCAATCTTCATGGAAAAGAACCCAACTTATCATTCAAATACAAATCATATTGATGTTCAATATCACTTTGTGAGAGACATGGTTGAAGAAAAGAAGGTGTTGCTGGAAAAGGTTGACACTTTGAAGAATGTTGTAGATTCTTTGACAAAGTATGTGATCACAGAAAAGTTCTCCTAGTGTAGAGTAACAATGGGCATTGCTGCCCTGGATTGTTGACCATATAATCATGTGGACCACTGGATGCAAAGAAAACAACAAGTGGGAGAACGTTGGGTATGTGCCTGTGGGCGCGTCAGATTTGACAACTGCGTCTAACAATTTCTGACTGTGTCGTGTGCGTCAGGTGCTTCCTATGGGGGTCCCAGGGGGGGCCAGGTATGGCACCCCTTGGTTACGCGCAACGCCCCAATTTTTTTTGGGGGCATTTTTGCTATTTTTAGTGGTTTTCTAAATTAATCTCGGATTAAGGGATTAGGGTTTTTGTATTTACGGAATACCTAAAAACATTGTATATATATTGTATGGTGAATGATGAAATTAATTCAATGAAGCGTTGAAAGGTTTTCTCTCGGTTAAGGGTTTCTGGTATAAATCTATGTGTATGAGCCATTGATTAATTTATGTTTTGCTTAAGAATCTATATACATTGTTTTACTTCACAGGTTTAAAACTTACAGTTATTTCGAAGCCCAAGGAGACTAGGACAGGGATTGAAAAATATTCATTTTTTTGGTTCCTCTCTAGCATCTTAGAGTTTATGGAGAGATCTTATAAATAAAGTATTATGGAGTAGGATTTTTGAGCAAAAATACTTCAAGCTAGGTTTCTCTTTGGATTGGATAAAAAATCTAGGGAAATCCATAAAGAATGTTTCCATCCAATGGGAAGATTTAGTCCTTTCATTCCATATAATTGGAAGGCATTTGGCATGGAATGTTAGCTATGGTGAATAAGTCAATATTGGGAATGATGAAATTTTGGGATGTGGTGAGAAGTTGGTGTTTCAAGAAATATGATCATTTATCATCTAGACATAGGTTATGTTTTCTTAAATATGATTGGTGATCCTATTCACATAGATCTATGGTCACAAAGTTTGTTACAAGCTCAAGTTTTAGGTATGGTGGGAGATGAAGCAATGTTGTGAAACACATAAATTAATAAGTTAAAGAGAGGTCATACAAGACTAAAAGAGGAACTGGATACTCTAGCCAATTCTTATAATAAATATATAGGTGTCTACCTAGCTCCGCTAGGATATTCCTCAATTTTTGGTGTCGATCCTCAAGAATCAAAGTGGTGGTGAAAATTTAAAGTGCCAAAGAAGTCTAAGATATTTTTGTTGTTGGCATTAATGAATAAGCCACCAATGTGGGAGGTGTTATAAAAAAGATTCATATGGGGGCTTGGAATGTGTTACATGCGTCATGTTGAGGCATATACTATTTCTCATTTACTTATTTATTTTCCTTATGCTCAATGGTTTTATAAGGATTCTGATAAGCATACATGTATTCAAAATGTTTGGAACTCATAATTTGTTGAGAGCTACTTAAAATAGTGGTTGAGTACTTTGAGTTTTAAAGATTTTAAATCTCTTCCTTATCTAATCTATTGGGGTATTTGGATATCTCATAACTCAACTATACTTGAAGGCAAGTTCATTTTTTCATTTCAAATTACATCCCAAGTGGGAGATATGATGTTTTGTTTCTGATTTCCAAGTTTTAATAGTTGTTCTACATCAAGTGGGAACTCTCTGGAAATTGATAATTAATGTCCATGGGCTTTTTTTGATGGGTCCATGTAAGGGTCTCTTGGATTTGCAACACTATTTTTTTTTTCTTTACATAATCTTATTACATAAAGTTTAAGGCCAATCTAAGGTCAACCTTAAACAATTATGCAAAGTTTCATGCACTAAAGATCCTTTAAAGTGTGCTCTAAATAGAAATATGAAGCAACTCTGGATTTTTGGAGACTTTGTTTTGGTCATCAACTGGATGAAAGACATTGTTGGTTTACATAATGTTAAGGTCATGCTTATAGGAGACATGCTTAGAGAGGTGGATTCTTCCTTTGACTTTATCTGTTTAACACATGTTTTTAGAGAGTTGAATCANGACTTTGTTTTGGTCATCAACTGGATGAAAGACATTGTTGGTTTACATAATGTTAAGGTCATGCTTATAGGAGACATGCTTAGAGAGGTGGATTCTTCCTTTGACTTTATCTGTTTAACACATGTTTTTAGAGAGTTGAATCAAGAAGCATGCATATTGTCTAATGAAGGGAAACAACTTGTGGATGATATGACACAATTCAAAGAGTTTAGAGAAGGATCTATGATCCATCTCTCCTCTAGTGTTTAATGTTTAATATGATGTTGAATTTTTCATACTATATTTTGTATTAATGATCTAGAGTTGTAATTTTGACACCCCCCGAAGCAGTGTTGGGTGAGAATTTATTGTGGGAAGTTAGAATATTTTTTGCTAAGAAGGGAGGTCTATTTTTGAACCTATTTGGTGTTTTTTGTTGAGACAGACATATATACATGATAGGCATATGAAAAGTAATGTGTTCATGATCTAATGGCCTATTTTGATTTTGTCAAAATATGTTTCATAAATAAGTTTTCTCATATACTCCTCCCTCCTATGAGGGTGGGGGAGGGGGGAGTATATGAGAAAACTTATTTATGTTTACTCCCAAAAAAAAGAAATGTAATTTCAACCATAATTTAGAATAAAAATAACAATTTTTGGTTTATATATATATATATGAATGAAAGCAAAAAGTTTATGAATAAACTTTTATGGAAAAAATTAGTATATTTCACATGAAGAAACATCATCTTTTTTTTTATAGAACATTTCAAAGATTGAACAAAAGTGCAAATCCTAACTAACTGACACTGAATGTTGTTCATCCCCTTTATATTAGTAGAATCATATTGCATGATGTGATTGGTGTTTGTTTATGGGTAGAGCGAAGTTGGAGAAACAATCATAAAACATTTTTGTGGATGATAGAGGTTATTAAAGAAAGTGTGTCTTACTATAAAGAAATAACATGCTTCATTGTGGTCGTCATTGATATTCTGAAGTAAAAGAAAGAGACTTTGTTTAAGAACATTTGTTTTTGTAAAATTTGGGGTTCAATTTTGGCTCTACTTCTTGCAAATCCAAATTTGAGGGTGTTAAGAATGAAAACAACAAACAATAAAGTTTGAGATTTTAACCACGAAAAATTTATTTAGTATAAAGTAACATTAGAGGAAAGGGTTTAAAGAGACAACACGTTGAAGAAATTTTTAGAGGACAAAAATTTCTAAGATGATATATCTCATTGCAAAAAAGATAATGTGTCTCATCATAGTCATCATTAATATACTAAAGGAAAGGAGAGGAAGGACACTTTTCCTACATATATTTATTTTTACAAAACTCACTATACAATCTCAGTTCCACTTCCTTAAATGCAAATACTAAAGCTTGCGATTTCAGCAATGTAAATTTTTGTTTGATTTAAATCAACCTTGGTTAAAGAAGAAAAAAACACATCTCATTGCAACCATCATCAATATCTTAAAACTAATAATATTTATTTAAAATACAAACACACAATTTATATTATTTTAATTAATAATATTTCTTAATTAAATTGATTTATCCTATTTATTTTAATTTATATTATTAATTAATAGTTAAATAAATAAATATCTAAACTATAACTATAAAGAAAAACAAATTAATTTATTCCATTTACTTTAGCAATTAAATAAAAAAAATCTAAACTATAACTATATAGAAAAGAACAACCATTGGAATAATGAAAGTATTTTTAGAGAGAAAAAATATAACACACATCAATGCATTAAATTCTCTGAAGCTTAGTCATATAATTATGCAACTTTACAAAATAGTTGAACATATTTATAAACTTCAATTTGACCATTATTTCAATGGTTTTGAAGGATCATGATATAAATATAATCTATGTTTATAATAAAAAATCTTATATCAAATGCTATGTTAACTTTAATTAAATGTTAACGATGATTGAGAAATTAAATGTTAACGATGATTGAGAGGCATTTCACCATCAAACATTACATTATATTAAAATTAAATTAAATAACTATTATGATATATCTTTTATTTTTATTTTATTTAAAAAAAAAAATTATACTAATTGTCGTGTTTTACCACCAAACACTCATAATGTATTGAAATTAAAGGATCAACTTAACTTTAACTTTGATAACCTCAACTTAACTTTAACTTTGATTGAGAGGCATTTCACCATCAAACACTCATAATGTATTCACAATGTATTCAAATTAGAGGATCATTATGTTGTAAGTTTTTTTATTTCAATATCACTTTTCAAATCTATGGTGTCCCCTTAACTTGTTTTTATTTAATATCACTTTTTTAATCTATATGCTTGTTTTTATTTCAATATCATTTTTTAAATCTATGTGATATGGTTGTATTGTTTTTTATTTATTTATAAATTTAATATATTTATTTTTAAAGTTTTTTAATTTTTTAAACATATATGTTGTATTGTTTTTTTTTTAATTTAATATATTTATTTTTAAAATTTTAAATTTCATGGTCAAATAGGTCGTTCTATTAGTCAAATAGGTTGTTCCATTAAAATTAATTTTCCAAACATCTTATCTGCTTTGACCAAGCAAAAATTCTTGCAGTAGCACCTCATTAGTCACGTCGTATGATTCCTGAAGCTCTTGAAATTGAAAATCTAAAGAACATTCTCCACAACCATGTCTCTAAATCAGCAGCGACGAAACACTCCCACACCTCCAAACATCTTATATGATTTGTGGCAGAACACTCCCACACCTCCAAACATCTTATATGCTTTGTCATTCCATGAAAACTAGTCTTAAAAGAACACATAGTTGACACTCAAACTCGTCTTAAAGAACACTCCCACACCTCCAAACATCTTATATGCTTTGATCAAGCAAAAATCCCACCAGTAGCACCTCATTACTCTTCTAGTATGATTCGTGAAGCTCTTGAAATCAAAACTCATCCCAACAACTTTAATAAGGAAGACTACTATACAATCAACCAATCATGAAAGCCTAGTATCCATCACTTACTTAGATAATCCTTTTCTCTTTCTTATCTCTCCTCTCTTCACCTTTTATCTCTGCTTTCTAATTCATTCTCCTCCCCCAATGACATCTCTCTATTACTCCTTTCTTCATCATCCTCCCTCCTTTACTTATCTAGCTTTTTTCTTTATTTTTAAATTCGTTCTCCACTCTCATTAACCTCTTCCTTTGCGCTTTTTTTATCTATCCTTATTTATTATAAATTTCTATCCTTCTCATAATAATCAAAACTTTTAACAATTCTTCCTTACGTATTTAAAATCCTTAACATTTATATTAATTTTTAATCTTAATAATTTTAATTTCATTTATAATTTATTTATTATTTCCCTCACCCACTAATTTCTCACCCTTCTTAATCCCTTTTCCTTTGATATTATTTATCTACTCTCTCCGGCTGCTAGTTTTCATCATTTTCATAATATTCAAAACTTTTAATTATATTTTTAATTTATTTTAAAATATATTATGAATTTATTATTTCCTTCCATAAATTTTTCATTCTTCTTAATCATTTTTTCATTTATACTATTAATTTTTATTTTATTTTCATTCTATTTATTCCTCCGCGTTATGCTCTATCAGATCATTTTTAAAACTGTTATTGTTGTGATGTTTTAATTATATTTTTAATTTATTTTAAAATATATTATGAATTTATTATTTCCTTCCATAAAATTTTCATTTTTCTTAATCATTTTTTCATTTATACTATTAATTTTTATTTTATTTTCATTCTATTTATTCCTCGGCGTATTAATTTTTATTTTATTTTCATTCTATTTATTATTATTATATTATATATTTAATAATAAATTCATAATATTTAAAACTTTTAATTATATTTTTAATTTATTTTAAAATATATTATGAATTTATTATTTCCTTCCAGAAATTTTTCATTCTTCTTAATCATTTTTTCATTTATATTATTAATTTTTATTTTATTTTCATTCTATTTATTCCTTGGCATATACTCTATCAGATCATTTTTAAAACTGTTATTGTTGTGATGATAGATGAAGAGTCCACTCAAACCACTTTTAAAAATTCACACACTATAACCAACACAACCTTTTATCAAGTTATATTATCCAATTGATAATAGGTATTTATAACAAACAACCTTATGCCCAGTCATATTATAAATTTAATTAACATTCATTAATTCAGATTCTATAATATTTATATTTTGAATTGCAGGTATGCAGTAGGTATACACTGTTTTTTATACCTGGAAAAAATGGAGTAGGTCTACACTGCTTCATCACGCTCTTCAATATTATCGACCAAATGATATTTTTTTTAATGATCTCGATTCCTCTCATGGACATCGAAATTTGCTCTAAATAGGCATTGCATCTAAATGAGTTATCAGAGATATCTTCGTTGGTATAGTTCAGAGATTTGAATCTATTCTTAGGATCCAGGTGCAGGTGCATGGCTAAGTCGCCTGCCTCCAGGGGCATGTATATGTTGTCATGCTGACACTCCATACAAGGGGAAATTTCACTTTAACTAGAAATAAAATGTTGCTATTTATTTATGTTGTTATGTGAAGTTACCAGTTCTAAACTTCAACTTAACTTGTGTTGAGTTTGTTAAGTGGGGAGGATAACATCATTCTTCTCAACCATCCAAACTAAATCCAATTGATAAAAAATGTTGATATTCATATTATATTAGTTGTTTTTGCATATTATCATCTAAATATTTTGTGAATTTCTATTAAATTAAATACCAAATTAAATTTTCATTTTTTTATTTTATTATTAAATAACTTTTTTATATTCCAATGTTATATGGTCAACCTAGATAAAAACTATTTTTTTAATTATTTTGTTAATTAAATTTAAATTGACTAAATATCTCTTAAAATATAATATTTAAATTAAATTAAAAAATAATATTTATATCTTTTAATAATTTTATTAAAATAAAATACCTTTATTCATCTAATTTAAAATCTACTATATTGCCCTTATAAGTTGTGAAGAATATCTCATGCACCTCTTCTAATAATTTATTACAAAGGCCCCTACCATCACATGGTTTTCCTTATATCTAAATGTTGGACTTGCATGCTAATAATAATACATTACTTTAGGATATGTTGGACTTGCATGCTAATAATAATACATTACTTTAGGATATGGCATTTATTGCTTTCCCTATTAATTCCTAATTTAGTGTATTTTTATATAAATGTTGGACTTGCATGTTAATAATAATACTTACTCTAGAATATGACATTTATTTCTTTTCCTATTAATTCCTAATTTAGTGTAGTTTTAAGAAGGTTTCTTTGTGTTATGATGAACCAACTTCATACTTAACAAGTGTTACATGGCAGCGTAGTCCCTGTCGAGTTGGAATGGGAATAAATGCATAGGTATAAAGGGACCGTGGGAGAATGAGAAGCCCGAAGTACCATAGACACATGGAAACCATTGCAGACACATGGCAATCAACATGCATGACAGGTGGTATCCATGTAGAGAAGGACATGTGGCACTCTGTGACAAGTCAACCATAAGACGTCAGGCTACTACATGACTCCGGGAGAATGTCACTCCAAGAGTTTTCCTTCCAGAACAAACACAGTTCCCCCGAAGCCCGGAGCCATGCATTCCCAAATTAGTTAATGATAATATTATATTAATATCGGGTCAACAAGTAATTAGCGAGAAAGTCACTTTGTGAGAATGTTCCATTGCTAAATATGGCCAGGGGAATTATAAAATTGGCAAGTTGGTAAAACTTTAGCAGGGACGCTAAAGTGTCAGGGTCGCCCAGATCACACATTGGAAACTGAATGACGACTCACATTCATTTCAGAAAGAGAAGGCGCCCGAGTGTTAATCTCCTAGCACAATTCTGGCATTAAAACCATTTAGTTTTTGAAAGTATTCTCATTCTAATTATACCATGTTTTCCATAATCCATCTTGCTTTTATTTTCTTAATAAGATTTAGTAATTTTTCCTATTACCAATAGTGCAACAGATAGCTACTAAAAAGCACAAATATCCCCATCACTTGTAACTTGATATTGTTGGATTATTACTTGCCATATTGGAAATTTCCGTTCCTACGTTGTAGGTTTTATCTCTTTAATGTGTTTATGAAATTCATTTATAATGATGTTTGTATACTTCTAACTGACTTTCATTCCAATATTTAGAGTTAACTTCGATTTTCATAGTCAATTTTTTAATTTTTCCCATGGATAAAGTAAGCAACATCCATTTCATTATATTAAATAGATCATTTGGCTTGTCTCTCTCTATATGTGTTAGGATAAATAATGTTATATGTGGTGGCAAAAAAAACCATACAATTTTTTTTTTTAAATGAGTTTAGTGTCGAATATTCTTTGATCTTCTTATGTGACCTCCGTGTTTGCTAGTTTTTTCTATATATTAACACACACCTAACATGATTGTTTATTTTCACGAGTTTTCAACTCATTGAAGGTGTCGAGACAAAGGAAGATGCCGTTTTCCTGAAACTTTTGTCTGTGAGCCGCAAGCCCACTTAGCAGAAGTTGATCTACAATTTCTCTCTAGGAAGAGGGCATCTTTGTAACATGCCTAGATCCAACTGAAATATTTGTAAGAACTGAAATATTTGTAAGATGCCTATGATAGTTCATTATAGTACCAACTGATATATTTGTAACATGTCTATCCAGTTGATTTTTTTTGGGCAATGATAAAAATTTTTGAAGGCTTTTATTTCCGCAGATATTCCTGCAGATGTATTTACAAGTTTGTTGACCCTTGAATCTGTTGGGACCGAAATGACAACCTAATGAGGATGTCAATCCTACTGCATTTTTATAGATGTGGTTCTCCTCCTTAAGTTTTTCTTGGGGCGTGTATAGTTCAAATGTGGGACTTAGAGAAAGTCCGTTGTAATGACTTAAGGCAATACAAAACGATAAAAAATGTTTTTTTGTTTTGTTTTTTGAAATAAAGGTTCCTGGAAAATAGGACCAAGAATCACACACGTTAAACATTCAAATTAAATAAACACAATTTCCTGACATCCAACATAGTTTAAGATAAATATTTCTGAGCACATAAAAATAAAAGAAGATGATCTGCATGCATAAAGAGAACTAACTTTGCATTCCAAAACCAGGGTTACAAGGCACCGTCAAGATTGTTCCGAAATAGTTTTTTTTTTAATTTCTCAAAAAATAATAATGTTTGTTACATATTCCTCGAAATTTAAATGCGTTTTTCATATAGACTGGGATTGGGGCTCCCATGGACCACAAAAGAAATAAGTACAAGAAATAAGATTGTAGAAAGAAGAATTGGGCGACGGTAGACAACAAGACCTGAAAAGAAATTGGAAGTTATCAGTTTTTGGTTAGACATTTCTATTTAAAGAGGTGGAATAACTGGATTGATAAAGAAAGCAGGATGTGATTAGTATAGACTTACTATGATGATATCTCTCTCCCCCTTTGCTATTTGCTTGCTGATGCCTTTTTATTGCTCTCGTTGACGGTTACTAGAATCGTGCCAACCGCTTGTTGCCCTTCGTCGGTGAGCTTGTCGATTGCCCTTTGGAGCCATTCTTCAATGTAGATTTTCATGGGGGCCACATTGATCTCATGCTGGATTTTTATGTTGAAAAGCTTGCTTTCTATTTCCCTTAGATCGATAGAAAGATTACGCAGAGCCTAATCAATTTCTTGTTGTTTTATCAAATAGTCCACTAGCCAGTTGTCCACGTCATCCTCATCATATTCAAGGATGTCGTAAAACTTTTCTAAAGACAACCCCTTAAAAATACCAACTTGTTCATCGAAGGCTTGCTTGGTTAAGAACAAGGAGTTGAGGATTAATTTGGGGTCTTAGACGTTGTTGGTACTTTCAGCTGAGTCTATTTTGGTTAGCTTTCTGAATAATTCTTCTTTCTTTGATACGACTTGTTCACATGATAGGAGAATGAGATGTAGGTTCTTAACTTTCTCTTTCTAGGACGTATTTAATTGTTTGATCTAGTTTGTGGAGGGGCGATCTTCTTCTCTTCTTCTCATTTCTGTCATGTTGGCGACTTTGATGCCAAAAGGGATGATCACGTCTAGATAGAAACCTTTTTCATTTTTTAAATCCACGTGCAAATATTCCTGGAGGGCATGTGCCCTCGTTCCAAAGGAAGTTATACATTTTTATGTTTCTCAGGATTCAGTAATTAGCTCCATTCTTTTCTTGATATTCTTCTCCACATAGCCTCTACACGATGTTAGGAGGCTGGATAATTCTTTTAACTTGGCTGTAGGGGTGGCAGGCACGGTTATTTCTGAAGGACTGACAAACAATGGGATATGAATCAAAGCTTCCTTCGATTCCTTGATTCGGTCCTTCAGTTTGGCATTCTACGCCTCAAGGCCTCCAATGGAATCATCAAGAGCATCTCCGGTTGCTCGGTGAATTTGGGAGATTTGGGATGGCTACATGTTCCTAAGGTTAATCTCTGAACAAGATTTCCCTTTCTTATTTCTTACATCTCTCTTTTCAATAATTAATTTTTTAGATTCATTGTAAAAAACAACGCTCTGGAATACGAAGAATTCATCTTCGTAAAAAATCTCTCTCTCATCTATTTGCATTAGGGGATTATGGTGGATCGCGTCCCCAGGCTGATCAAGGTTGGGGAATACGTTTTCGAGATCAGTCTCAAGTTCCACTTCTTCATTTTTAGTTCTGGGCTCTTTCGCTTCTTGCACAACATTTTTTCTCTTCTTCCTCACGGGAAGCTTGTGAGAACTATCAATTTTACCTGGAGGAGGGTTCTTATCTCCTCCTCTGTTTGAAGAATTGTGGGTTTCTTTCTTACTGGGGTGGGCCATTGGAGCGATGCTCCGGGATGTCGTACTCTTGGGAGTGGCAGCTGGGGATTGGACACTCTTCTCACCAGAGCCTTTTCTTTGTTGTTTGTACAATTCATTGGTGCTTTGCAATGTCTCTAGGTCACCAACGTCAGGAGCATGAGTGTTCTTGTCATTGTCTCTGTCTTTGTTCATGAGTGTATAGATAAAATAATTGTTGAAGCCAACTGTTAGTAAATGTTCTACAAAAATCCCATTAGGGTCGAACCCTCTCAGTCTTTCAACATATCTTAGGTTCAAGTTGTTGAAATGGCCTGCGAATTTGTTAATCTTATTGACGTTCCTGAACACGAAGTCCCCGACTTTCCAAGGCAGAGGAATTAACTGCTTTTTTCTCTTCTCATGGAAAAAATGCAACCAGTAGTTGTATTGCCTTGCTATTTCTGTAAAAAAACATTCTGTTTGTAATGTGACATGGAAGGAAAGCAAGATTTTCCTCGGAGCCAAAAATCATTATTACACTGTAATTCTCCATTTGTTCCAGTGTCCCCTTCCTGTCCAAAAACTTGGTTGCCTGATCATACATCCGAGGATCATCCTTTCCTAACAATAAATCTACGAAAACTGAGACAAAGTCATTAAAAACCTCATATAAACAATGGGAGGCCTTGTGCCTCCATAAGGCCTGGTACCAGAAGGTTACTGGGTCAAATTCACAGTTTACCTTTTTGGACACAAACAGTTTTGGAAATGGACAACAATGCACTATCGTGAAAACCAAGTAGGATGACATATAAAGTTTCTTCTCCTGTTTGAATCGTGACATTTGGGAACAAATTTCAATGGAAATAAGCTTCCCCTAATAAAAAATGGCTTGTTCCTTGACCATGAAGTACAAAATATAAAGAATCATGCGAGAAATGCTTATTGTGGATTCTTGTCCCATTATCCTCGTAAACAACCAGTCAATTTCCCAGAATGGATTTATAAACGAACTAAATTTCAACCTTGTGATATCTCCAGGAACTATCATTGGGTCTTCCAAGAATTCGGGTAAGAGGTCCAACCCGTTATCATGCTATTTTAGGAACTCCTTGCAGTCTTCTCCTCTAAAGGTCAATGTTGGCTCCTGCAATCTCAACATCTTGCAGAAGACCTAAGGTGACAAAAAAACATGAGAGTGGTCTCGCAGTGGAATAATTATTTGGCTTGAAGTATATCTCTTGGCGTAGCAAGAGACCACCTCCTTACAATCCAATACTTTAGGGACACAGCCTGCACAAGCAATTCCAGAGGTCCAAATTACTTCATTCTGGGCGGAAGGGGATGAGTAGTAAGAATATGCCCTGGACCACTGGAAGTTCTGGTCCTCACGCTTGAACATGTTCACTATATATCCATAGAATTGTTGTCAAGTTGCTGCCATAAGTTGATGAGAACGTCCGTTTTCTCCAGACGATGTTCGAAATGAAAACTCAGAAGGGATAATATAACCCTCTGCAAATCTTGGTTTAATGCGTGTGAATGGGAGATCTCCTCGAGCCTTTCGCTCATTAATGACAATCTCTACGGTTCTTGCATGATGAGTTTTTAGAATTAAAGCTTACTAATTGAGTACTTAGAAAGAAGTGCGAAGGTGGCAGGGATGTCAAAGAGCGATTAAGGATTGGAGATTTCGTGAACCCGCCAACTCGAGGACCTGCGAAAGACATTCCATGATGTTTGAAATGAACACTCGGAAGGGATAGTATAAACCTCTACAAATCTTGATTTAATGTGTATTAATGGGAGATCTCCTTGATCCTTTTGCTCATTAACAACAATCTTTACGATTCCTGCATGATGAGATGTTAGCATTAAAGATTACTAATTGCATATTTAGAAAGAAGTGCGAAGGTGGTAGGGACGGGGAAGAGCGATTAAGGAATGGCTAAGAATGGAAAGCGGTCGGTCGTGCTTCAAAATAGGGTCAAAAGGGATACTCGGGAGAGGTGAAGGCCCGACGGTCAAATTTTATGTCTCGAAATTTTTGAGTGCAAAATGTATAACACAGAAGAGGGCATGATGGGGCAGTCCAGCGGTCAATTTGTATATCATGGATCTCCGGGTGCTATTTGTAGGTTGCGTAACAATGGAAGCGTAATCTTGAGCCTGCCAGTCCGAGAACCCGCAATCGAAAAAGTGGCTAAGTATGGAATGGGGAAGCGGTCGGTCGGACCTGTTTTCAATAATATATTGAAATTTGTAATGGATATCCCATTACCTGGCAATATATTTTCTGCATGTTTCTGGACAAGTTGTGTAGGGATAGTCAGTGTGAACATGTTCTCGATCCTTTTGCTCATTAATGTCAATCTTTACGGTTGTTGCATGATGAGCTGTTAACATTAAATCTTACTAATTGCATACTTGGAAAGAAATGCGAAGGTGGCGGGCATGGGGAACAACGATTAAGAATTGGAGATTTCGTGAACCCACCAACGTGATGATCTACGAAAGAGATTCCAAGAAATGGACAAGTATGGAAAGTGGTCGGTCGAGCTTCAAAATAGAGTGACAAGGAATCCTCACGAGACGTGAGGGCCCGATGGTCAAATTGTATGTCTCAGAACTTTTGAGTGCAAAATGTGTAACATGGAAGAGGGCATGATGGGAGAGTATGGCGGTCAATTTGTATATCGCGGAACTTTGGGTGTTGTTTGTAGGTCACGAAACAATGGAAGTGAAATCTAGAGCTCGTGTGCCCGGGAAGCCGCGATCGAAAAAGTCGCTAAATATGGAATGGGGAAGCAGTCGATCAGAGTCGTGATATAAAAGCATGAGTGGAAATGTTAACCCGTGAGTCCACCAACTCGCACACTTATACATTTTTGGAAAAAACGACTAAGTAACCAGAAAGAGAAAGTAGAGGGGAAAAAGAAAGGGGATTTCTGTTAAGTATAGAAGAGGGAAAAGAAGGGGATAAAAGAGAGCGGGAAAATAGAAAAGCAGAGGGAAATTTTCGGAAGCAGGAATTGGTCTCAAACAAGCCCCATTGTTGCAAAATCATCATTTTCCAGTCCAATATTTTATCCGCATACTCATTTTGTATTGTGTTTGTATCATTGAAAAGGGTGTGAGCAAATGCAAATATAAACTATAACTTCATTTTTGGCTATAACTATGTATAGTTGATTTACAAATGCTATTGATGTTTGGCTTTTGTAGATAACAATGGGTTAGCATAATTTTGCATTCTTACTGTGATAAGGCCTTAAAAAAACTAGAATAAGTAACAATTTTTTTCAATTCAATTCTCACACAAAAAATTCTCTGATCCCATAATATTCATCTTTGTTGATCTGATAATAGGGAGGTCGATTTGGTAGATTGGGCTATTGGTCATTTCAGGTGACTGGGGTGCATCAACTAATGCTTTGATGAAGATTTGTTTTTATTGCAACCTGTGGGAGTAATTCTGTTTTTGATACATTGTTTAATGCCTTGAAATATTATTTTAAGTATTAAACTTCTTGCAACAGATTATTCATTGAATGGTTTGTTGTTTCCCTCTGTTTTTCCCTCTATTATTTCACTTGTCTATCATTACTCTGCTACCATCCAAGGAGAACCCTCATCCATATCATCTTGCCAATTTGACCATGCTTTTGTCTTGGTGAAACAACCCTCTAATTCACCAACAAATTCAAAAGAACGACCATTCCAAACTTCTGGTGGCCTGGCTCTGCCCTTTAGCACCCAGGTGCAGACTTTAGGAGCAATAGTAACTATGAAGTCATTTAGACAACTCTATAGGCTCTTCAATGAAAGAATAGAGAAAGTGAGTCATAGTTATACTTTCTAGGATGTGTTTGCATAAGAGAAGCATCAAAAAGCTACAGAGATATCAATGGAGGGTTGTTGAAATAAACTTATTGTACTGTCAACTTGATTGTAAGTATCACAATGAAGAACTTGAATTTTGATTTTGTGGTTGATATCATAGCCCCATTTGACTTTAGCTAGCATATATCAATTTTTTTTTCAAAATATTTGCTAAGAAGAATTCTGGTAATTTCATTAATAAAGTAAAAGTGCTCAAATAGAGGTCAGGGGATGGACAACCAATAGTATGCTTCCTTCTCGAGTGAAGGAATGAAAGAATTGAGAGGGAAATAAGAGATCGTTCACTCATTAAGGTTGAGATGAGAACGAAACTTCTTGGGCGGTGCCCCAAATCCCGCATTGTGAATTGGTGTTGCTATGTTATATCTACATTACAAATGGAATTGAATGTTGGTTTGAAACTGTGTGTGAAATTCATTTATGTTTCTGTAGAAGCCTCATGTGATCGACACAATGCATTGTCACATTTAATATTTGATCAAATTACTTGAGACAATACAATATTTAAGAATTACGAGACTATCGAACCATGCAAACGAGAAGAAGTGTTAAATCCAACAAAGAAGCCCCAATCAAGATTCCAAGGCAATTTTTTTAATAGTAATTCTATAAGAAAAATAATGGGTAATATATATTTAATCATAGACATTGGATTGAGTTCATTGCACTGAAGCATTGAACATACTTGTCATAACTACAGGTAGAGGAGTTACAAAAAAAAAACATGCATACAATTCCGTGTTGTTCATCTAGTGCAACAACATGTAGAATGCATCAACAAGCTCTTGAACATGCATACAAAACTGATTATCATGCTTTTTTAGTAACTCCTTACAATATTCTCCTCTGAACGTCAATGTTGGCTTCGAAAATCTCAACATCTTGCAGAAGACCCGAGGTGAAAAAGAAACAGGAGAGTGGTCCCACAGTGGAATAATTCTTTGGATCGAAATATATATCTCGGTGCACCAAGAGACCACCTCCTTACAACCAAATACTTCAGGGACATAACCTGCACGAGCAATTCCAGAGGTCCAAATTACTTTGTTCTAGGTGGAAGGGGATGAGTAGTAAGAATATGCCCTGGACCATTGGAAGTTCTGGTCCTCACACTCGAAGATGTTCAGTGTATCTCCATAGAACATGAGACTAGTCCCGTAATTGAATAATTCTTTGGCTTGAAATATATCTCTCAGCACACTAAGAGACTAAAATATATCTCTCGGCGCACCAAAAGACCATCTCCTTACAACCAAAGACTTCAGGGACACAACTTGCATGAGCAATTCCATACGTTCAAATTACTTTGTTTTGGGCGGAAGGGGATGAGTAGTAAGAATATGCCCTGGACCACTGGAAATTCTGGTCATCATGCCGAAGGTGTTTACTATATCTCCACAGAACTGTTTTCAAGCTGCTGCCATAAGTTTACGAGAACTTCCGTTTGCTCCAGATAATGTTTGAAATGAACACTCGAAAGGGATAATATAACCCTTCACAAATATTGGTTTAATGCGTATCAACGAGAGATCTCCTCGATCCTTTCGCCGATTAATGGAAATCTCTATGGTTCCTGCGTAATGAGTTGTTACCATTAAAGCTTACTAATTGCATAGTTAGAAAGAAATGCAAAGGTGGTGGGGACGATGAAGAGCGATTAAGGATTGGATATTTCGTGAAGCCGCCAACCCGACGACGTGCAAAAGAGATTCCATGATGTTTGAAATGAACACTCGGAAGGGATAATATAACCCTCGACAAATCTTGGTTTAATGCATATTAATGGGATATCTCCTTGAGCCTTTCGCTCATTAATGACAATCTTTACGGTCCCTCCATGATGAGTTGTTAGCACTAAAGCTTAATAATTACATACTTATAAAGAAGTGCGAAGGTGGCGGGGACGATGAAGAGCGATTTAGGATCAGAGATTTCCTAAACACGCCAACCCGACGACCTGCAAAAGATATTTCAAGAAATGGCCAAGTATGGAAAGCGGTCCGTCGGGCTTCAAAATAGGGTCACAAGTTATACTCAGGAGACGCGAGGGCCCGACGGTCAAATTGTATGTCTCCGAACTTTTGACTGCAAAATGTGTAACATGGAACATGGCATAATGGCGGAGTTCGACAATCAATTTGTATATCGCAGAACTCCGGGTGTTGTTTGTAGGTCACAGAACAATGGAAGCGCAATGTTGAGCGCGCCTGCCTGGGAACCGACGATAAAAAAAGTGGCTAAGTATGGAATTGGGAAGTGATCGGTCAAACTAGTGATATAGAAGCATGAGACATTTTCGGAAAAAATGACTAAGTAACCAGAAAGGGAAAGCAGAGGGGAAAAAGAAAGGGGAATTTGGTTGTCAATTTGCATATCGGGGAACTCCGGGTGTTGTTTGTAGGGCGTGGAACAATGGAAGCGCAATATTGAGCCCGCCTGGTCGGGAACCCATGATAAAAAAGTGGTTGAGTATGGAATGGGGAAGCGGTCGGTGGCACTCATGATATAAAAGCATGAGTGGAAATGTGAACGCGTGAATCCACCAACCTGCACACTTAGACATTTTCCGAAAAACGAGTAAGTAACCAGGAAGAGAAAGTAGAGGGGAAAAATAAAGGGGAGGGCAATTTTTGAAAGTAGGAATTGGTCTTAACAAAGCCCCATTGATGGTCTTAACAATAACTATGAAGTGCATTAGATATCTGTATAGGCTCTTCAATCAAGGAATAGAGAAAGTGAGTCATAGTTATACTTTCTAGGTTGTGAGTGCATAAGAGAAGCATAAAAAAGTTACAGAAAAATCAATGAAGGGTTGTTCAAGTAAAACTATTGTACTATCAACTTGACTGTAAGTATAACAACGACGAATTTTAATTTTAATTTTGTGTGGTTGATATCATAGTCCCATTCGACTTTAGCTAGCATATATCCTTTTATTTCAAAATATTTTTGAAGAAGAATTTTGGTAATTTCATCAATCAAGTAAAACTGCTAAAATGAACTACATATTACATTTGCTTCACATAGATTACATTAAAAGGCAAGGCAAGTCTTGTATATTATTTAAGATCATAGAAAAACCGCTAAGATTCTGAATCTATCATCCAACCATAATTAAAAAACCGGGCCCATGAGAACCTTGAAATACATTACGAAAGCACATGAGCAAAAGTCTGCCAAACACAAGACATGAAAAAAATCAGCAAAGATTGGGCATTGCATCCCATCTATAACCAAATCCCCAAATGGGCACCAAGAAATTTGTCGATTACTATATTACTATGAACCAATATCACTATGAACATTTGCATTGAATAGTACTATGAACCAAGATCACATTGACTCGACAATGTTCTAACATCACTAGTTCTGGAAAAAAGTGTGAGCATTTAACTTAATGGAGTTTGAACAATGCCAAATTTTCCATATTATTGAAAATGCTTGATGATTCCATTCATAGGAGCAAGCCATTTTGATGGCTCAAAGGATGGACCTAATTTATTCACAGTTGGGTACTTTGTATGAGGTCTTTCCTCATGCTTCTCATTCCTGAACTCAACAATCTTATGCAATTCCAGTTCACTTTGTCATGGCACTGCAAAAATCTATTCATATCTTGGTTGGATAGCATGGACATATACAAATCATATTGTTTTGTTTCTTGTCAACGCATGATATGATTTTTTTTTTATTTTTTTTGGTTAAGCCGATATGCAATATGACATTGTCCTCATTTAATGTAAATTTGCTATGGACGCGAAAGTCACGTAACATGTAGACAATGTTTGCCTTTTTCTATAGGTATACTTCATATGGAAATTCCGCCAACCCAGGAAGCACATGTTGTAATACAGGTTGTATAATTGTACAATGTACAATTGTGTTGCTAAGGGTTTGGATGGCAGTGTTGAGACAATGTCTATATATGTAAGGGCATTTTTTACTGCATCGTAGACAATCAATTGTGCCATCATTTATGAAAGCAAATGAAGAAGCATGAGAGTTGCATTTGGCATATGCATGCTCGAAGGGGGTCGAGTATGCATTTGTTGCAACCAAAACATCCTCAACCTGCTCACGTGAGCATAGTAGTTAATATATTGAACAATATAATATATATGTGTACAACAAAAAAGCTGCAGAAAATTGTTTAAGGCAATTTTTATGTGCAAAGTGTGGATGGAATTGTATATGTTTACGTACAACAATTGTTGAGCTAGTTAGTTTCTTGAGATCTTGTACTATGTCTATTTGCAATTCTGTTACAAATGTTGCTTGGGTTGTGCGAAAGATCCTTTCTTTGTTATATTTTTGAAGAGCATAATTGGAAATTGCCCTTTATGCAATTGTTGTTTCACTGATGAAAATAAATTTGAATAGGTGTCGAACAATTGTAGTTGCAACATGGAACAATGTAATATTTGGGTAAGATAACTGAGATATATGAGCATGTGAAAGTAAAGGACAAAACTGAGTATGGAGAATGGTACCATTGCCTTGTCGTCGTCCGAGTCTCCATATTTTATATGGAGAATGTGTTGCGAGCCAACTTTTCTAGCGAGTGTGACAACTGCACCAATGGTTTCGATTGGGTAAATGTCGTTACTCTCTGCAAGTTGGTTGATTGTTGTGTCCGGCATGAAACGATATTCTGAACAAACCGTGGGAAATTTTTCCACAATAATTGTTTCACAGAGCGATATAATCCGATCACAATCACCACGGTCATATACTATTTTTGGTAATATATTGAAATTTGTAATGGATATCCCATTACATGGCAAGATCTTTTTTGCATGTTTCTGGACAAGGTGTGTAGGGATAGTCAGTGTGACTGTCATCATGGATTCGTTGTCTGTCATGTCAGCACTCATAATGCATCTAGTTTTGTTCTCCTTATCTAAGTAGGTGATATACATGACCATTATGTCACCGACGAACACTTGTCTAGTTCGACAACTGTTCAAGCCTTCTATCGATAGTATATTGGGTGTTATAAGTTTAGACCTGGTGACATTTTTTGAACAAAAAGGGTAACGTGAATGGTAGTTTGTATCAATTTTTGTTGTTGTTGCATAAATGTACAAGTAGATGCACAATTTGGATGAAGTATGCAGGTCAGAGTTTTGTAACCATACCTCTTAGTCTGCAGAGCTTGCAATATGTTGGGTGCTTCACTTGTGCTCATCGATACTTCTTGTGAACTGAAAAGCATGTGTTGTAGATGACATCGACATATTTATCATGGCATAGATGAATAAATAACCCAGGATATTTGTTTGATAAACATAGCAAAAGCATAGTGTATGAATCTTTACCTTTGGCCTTGCCGTTTTGTTGATGTTTGCAATTATTGACTACTCATGCCCATGCCACTCGTCCAAATTTTTCTGATGCGAACATGTGTACTTTGAACATGACAACAACTAAATAATCATATTCATTATATATTGTTCATAATTGTTTTGGATGTCACATACATGTTCGAAGGGGATCAAGTATGAAATAGGGTGTCAAGGGATACTCAAGAGACGTGAGGGTTCGACGGTCAAATTGTATGTCTCGGAAATTTTGAGTGCAAAATGTGTAACACAGAACAGGGCATGATGGGGGAGTCCGACGGTCAATCTGTATATCACGGAACTCTGGGTGTTGTTTGTAGGTCATGTAACAATAAAAGCACAATCTTGAGCCCTCCAGCCCGGGAGTCCGACTGTCCATTTGTATATCACATAACTCTGGGTGCTGTTTGCAGGACACAAAACAATAGAAGCACAATTTTGAGCCCGCTAACTCGGGAACCCATGATCGAAAAAGTGGCTAAGTATGGAATGGAGAAGCGGTTAGTCGTACACATGATATAGAAGCATGAGTGGAAATGTGAACTTGTGAGTCTTCTAACCCGCACACCTACAAATTTTTGAAAAAATGACGAAGTAAAGTAACCAGAAAGGGAAAGTAGAGGGGGAAAAGAAAGGGGAATTCGATTAAGTATAGAAGAGGGAAAAAAGGGAGTGGGAAAATAGAAAAGGGGAGAGCAATTTTCGGAAGTAGGAAGTGTCAACAAAGCCCCATTGTTGCCAAATCATCATTTTCTAGTCCAATATTTTATCCACATACTCCTTTTGTGTGTTTGATTTACTATCACTATTGATATACCTTTTCAAAGATTGTACTTCAGCTTCTTGTGCTGTGGCATATAAGACTTCATCCTCTTGTCCAATTAATATGTTTCTTTCAATGTAGCAATGCAAAAAATACAATGGACAAGAAGGTAAGTTGGTATGTAGAAAGACGTGTAAAAAAATAAATACAATTCTATTTATTTCAATGTAGCAGTACAAAAAATAAAATTGACATGAAAATAAGTTATTATGTAGGAAGATATGTAGTATCTACATATAATAAATTAGGTGCAAAGCAGTAGAATAAATATATAGACAACAAATGAAATACAAAACAATGGAATATGAAATAAGGTTAGAAGAATGCACCTTTGTATGTCTTCTTCTACATTTGTGGTTAAGAGTCCTTCGTCTTGTCCAATTATTCTGTTTGTTTCAATGTGGGAACGCACAAAATATAATGAACATGAATGGAAGTTGGTATATAAGGGAAACCAAGTAATATGTACATACAATAAATGAGAATCAAAGGAATAGAGTGAAAGATAGAGTTAAAAGCATGCACCTTTGTTTTTCTTGATCCATGGTTGTGGTTATATAGAATTTTTTCTGGCCAAAATCTATTACAAGCCAGAAAATATTAAGAAGTTGGATGATCCTAGCTGAATGATTTAGTTTTGTGCAACAAAGTATCCAAATATGCTTTGAGACATGGAAATATGATTTTGTAATATGCTTGATGTATATTTCATAATTCAAGTACAAGACAAATTGTATCATTGTCAGACCATTATGTGTCTAAGATAAAGAGGGTGTATTGTGAAATGGGCACATTTGACCATACATGGTCAATAAGTGTGTTTTGTACATACTTTATCTTATCCAAAAGAAAGCGGAGATTGTAATTGCACATGTAGTTTTCCAATTCTTTTGTTATGGCACTATTTTGTAGCATGTCAACATTGAAGTCTCCTAGAATGATAATGGTTTTGTTCAGATGTAAATGGTGTAATGCATTTGAAATAACATTCATTATGTTGGGCAATGTTGCATGCAAAGCGACATAGAGATTCAATATTTCAATTTGCAATCCACGGAAAATTACTCTTTGTAACATCCCGCTCTTGCGCGCACTGAGCGAACTTATTCTTTGAGGACACTTGCGTGCAAGTGATCCGGGTTATTATACTATTGGTTGTTTTGATTATGATTATGAGATATTGTGGATCTGATGATATGTTATTTTGTTGTATTTACATAGACAAGTGCTATTTATTGTGTTCTCCTGAGTGTGTAGGACTCTGGACATTGAGGATGCAGAGGCATCGATGAAACCCCTTGGACTTCGGATCGAGTCAGGGAGTGGACTGTTAGGGTTTGAATGTTGTTGATGTGACATATGTACATATGATTAGATGTTATGATGATTGATTGTTATTGATGACATGATTTGTTGATGGATGCAGGCTGATGATAACTTGTCGACCAGACACACATTTGGAGTAGAGGGGTCACACACGACAACCAGAGACATCGAGGGAGAGGTGTGGCAGCAACCCCGCCACATCCTACTAGCATTCCCGTCGTGGCTCGAACTGTAGGTTAACAATTACCTAGTTTGAGAAGACCCACGATGCAGTGAGGGCAGACCGTGACAATTGCTCACGATGATTCTAAGGGGCGCGCAATAAGCTAGGGTCCTTATTCCTTAGAGGCCCTTAGTCTCCCACAAGATCACTTGAAGGAGTATTGACTTTCGGGGTTTGACGTCTACCAAATTCAATCAAGAGGCGAGTGACACCCTTGGAGCACGCAGTGCATCTTGAAGGGCACGTCGCAAAAATAAAATAGAAAGAGGTGAGTGGCACCCTTGGAGCACGTAGTGCGTCTTGAAGGGCACGTCGCACAAATAAAACAGAAAGAGGCGAGTGACACCCTTGGAGAACGTAGTGCGTCTTGAAGGGAGCATTGCCCAAAGAAAATGGAAAGAGGCGAGTGGCACCCTTGGAGCACGTAGTACGTCCTGAAGGGCACGTCGCGATTTTAACTATGATAAGTTAATAAACATATTTCCTAGAAAAATATGTCTCCTTAGGACCTGGTCGACCTTAAAATAGATGATGGTATGAGTAAAGTTTAATAACTAAAAGTCCCTTAAAAAATTTGTCGCCCAGCCTAGTGAAATTAAAACCTAGGTCCAAGTAGAACAGGTGGATAAAGAAAAACTAAATGAACATGTAACAAGAAGGGGGGTAAAAAATTCAAACTTAATTATTAAAGTAAAAAAAATATAATGGAAGATTAAATTTATTAAAAGGGTAAATGGTTGTTTTTATCTACACTTGCTAAATTGATTTTTAGTTAAAAAGGAAAAAGGGGGAAACTTAAAAGAAAATGGAACTTAAAAAAAAGAGGAAACTTAAAGAAAAATGGGAATGTCCAACTTAGTAAGGAATCTAGCCTTGGGACTTTCTATTTATGAACTCAACTAGAAATTAAGTAAGACATAAGTCATATAAGAATTCTAAGGGAATATTGGGACACCGAGGAGCGTTTTTAGGAACGCTTTTAGGTGGGTGAGGGAAATATGAATATTTAATTAATTAATAAAATTGATTTTCTGGTTCAACTAGGTGATCATGCGACATGTGTACGAGGGAATTTTTTCCTAATTAAATAAATGAAAAAAGAATCTAATGAGGGTTTGAGAAACTAATGACTAAGAAACTATATAAAAAGGATGGTGGTGGAGGAGTATGGATCACATCTGGCTTGCGTAACGTTACGCTGCTGAAATTTCATCTTGACTAAACTTTCTCTTGTGGGAAATGGGATACCTAGCTCAGGTGACGAGTGGTAGCTCGACCTTGCGAGACGAGCTGGGTGCTAGCATTCTCTGGTATTGTGTGCATGGTCCCTTTGCGGATCAGGGGGCTTAGGGGGAAGAAGAGTACCCCTAGCGTTGGCTGGGAGGTACCGGTCACGAGGTCTCATCAGTCGGCAAGTCAGAGTTGGATGGAGCGCAAACGCAAGACAATCACTTCCGGTTCTTCGCATTTGGCTATGGTACGCATGTGCATAATTGTATTAAATAATAACTCAATTTCTTGTTCATCATTTATTATTGTCGAAGGCTCGCTTGCATAGATGTTGTTAAAAGAAAAAGACTCGTTTAGTCATGCATATGAATTTTTTTATCTGGGCAATAGTGTGCCATGTGAAATCGCAAAAGGGTCACTAAATTTCTGTTTCTGAGCTTTGTTTTATTACTGCGTTTCATCGTGGTTTCCGGTTCTGGTTGGGATTATTATTGCGTTGTCTTATTACTGAGGAAGAGTGTGTTTTGGTTCTCGGGCCATTGTTTTAATTTACTTTGCGTTTTTATTGATTTTAATACAAGGAAATTGTGTTTTTATCTTATGTTCTTATCCTTAAGTTATTAGTCTGTGATTGAGCAGTTGTCGAGGAGTCGAATCGACTGTCTTTCACTCTGGTGTTATAGATTTAGATTCAAATGCCTTGCTTTCCTGTGTATGGATAATAAGTGAAGGATAATTTCTCTGCCTAGCCCATTTCCTTACTGTGTACAATAAAATTTCCTCCTTTTGCTCAGCCATATTTTTGTTCCTTTCCTCAAAAAATTGTGTTACCCACCCAACGGTGTATTGGGTGTGATTTTCTACGTTTCTTTATTGTATTTTTACCTTCTGCGTGAATGATTTTTGTGCTTACTGTACATATATTCATTACTGTACTTCCTTGTGATGATCGTGACAATCATGCATTTAATTACTGTGCTTAATGTATCTACTACTGCGATTTGATTAGCATTTTATTACTACTACTGTGATTTGATTAGCATTTTGTTACTATTACTGCGATTTGATTAGTGTTTGATTGGCGATTTTATTGTTACTGCTGCAATTTTATCATTACTACTGCGATTGGTTTGGCATTTTATTTCTACTTTTGCGAATTGAATAGCATTTGAAATTCGATTTTGAAATAACATTTGAAATAGCGATTAAAATGAATAACATTGAAATTGAATTAAAGCGAATAGCTTCTGAATTAACATTTGAAATAACAATTGAAATAGCGATTACAGTGTCTAGCATTTGAACTTCAATTAAAGCGAATAAGGCGAATAGCATTTGAATTAACATTTGAAATAACGACTTTTGAATAGCGATATTGTTATTGACAACGATTTATAAATAGGCACAATAATATTTATTAATAGACAACGATATTGTTGTTGACAACGATTTATCAATAGATACAATAATATTTATTAAAAGACAACGAATGGTTGTTAGACATCGATATCAATAGATTCATTAATATTACTAGATTTATCAATAGATTCATCAATAGTTTTATTAATAGATTTACCAATAGACATATTAATAGACAACAATATTGTTGTTGACAATGAATATTAATAGACAAAGATATTATTGTTAGAGAGCTATATCATTGTTAAACATAGATTTATTAATGCCAACAATCTATCTAATTCATGATACTGCTCTGTAATGTACTTCTAATGTTTAATCCATTTAGGAGTTAAACAACCAGGTTTGATCTTCCAAATATTCACATGCAACATCTGTAACAGATAAACTTAAGGGCCCTGGTGTGATACGGTTGATCCCAATAATTTTTACTTTCTCATTATTGTTGCAGATGCAGCTGTAGGCATGCTTGCAGGGTGTATTTCCTCTTTTGTGAGTTTCAACAGTTTACACCGATGCTAGCAACAAGATAAAGGAAAAATGGCTCATGCTGAGATGGGTTAAATCCCTACCAAGAAATTGGTTTATTTGTTTGGAACTGCGGTGTATTCTGGTGGCTTATTTGACCACTGTAACCTTTGTTGACAATTAATTTTATACACGTACACACTTTTTCTTTTCTTGTTACCAACGATGACAAATTTTCCTTCCAACGATTGTTTACTTTTCTTCATTTTTTTCTTTGTTCTATTTTTAATTTTTGATGTTTTTTTTTTTTTTTTTTTTTTTTTTTTTTTNATTTTTTTAATTGAATAAAAATATAAGTAACTAGTCCATAGTTTTAGTTATGTGCAGTTTAATTGGTAAGTGTGGTGATATGAAGTGTTATGTTGGATGAGATTTCAAATTTTCCTCAAATTTATCCATACTTATTAAAAAAAACATTTAAAACACCTATTTAAAATATTAATTTATTATCATTACCATATAAATGTACATCCTTAAATTATCATCACCATACACTATTTTTAAATTAGTAATGAAGTAAACAAACTTTGTTATTGCATACATGTTGTTTCAAAATTCAAAATTTCATTAAATCTTGGAGTTGTGAACTCTAAAAAAAACAATTTGCACTTGTTATGCGTCACATGTTGTCGCAAGAAGGGGGGGTCGTTACACTCTTGCTAGCACCATATCAAATTTTTTTTCTTTGAAATGCATATGATCCAAAATTGTTATATGTTTTTTCACTAATATCATCACTCGATGCGTAATGTAACTTGATATGAAATTGTGATTTGGAAATTGCTTGTTTTGCATGCATAATTTCATGTATGTTTCTTGCAAGCACAGAATATCAGATTGCATTGTGTCATAGTCATTGAGTATATCATTCATATGTGCATTTAAGCTGCACATGTTAAGTGGGAGAATTGATACATATGAGTTTGTTTATATGTATTTGTAATCATATTGCAGATGCCATTTTGCACTAGTCCGAAGGCGTTGCATCTCAATATCGACTTTATGTTTGACTTTGAAGTTATCTTTTTTAAGAGCACTTAGCAAATACAAGGACTCTATGTTTTTGACACGAGACAGAGCTGTGTATACATGTCCATGTATTCGTATTCCATCAGGGCTGAAGGCAACACTATCAAGTGTTAGCCCTTGTGATCTATGGATTGTACGTGCACATGCAGGTTGAATTGGAAACTATTTTTGAATCTTTAGTTGACCTGCCTTTGCCAATGTTGATATTGGTTTTGATATTCACAATATAGGTGTCCATTCACGCGAAGTGTTTGAATTATATAGATAAGCTAACTTGTTGGCTTGTCAGTGGCCAATATGTAGGTCATGGAACTTAATCCAGAGGACATCAACTTTTTCTGTTTTGGTATAAGCTTTGAGTATTCCATCTGCACCATTCACCAGGCCATCTTGTGAATCATAGTTGCAGGCATATATTTCAACTAGCATGTCTAATTTCAGGACAAGTTGCAAAGGGAAAGTTGTTGTATGTTGATGACATGGTACATTGTCATGGTTATCTTCTTCAAGATCAATTGAATTGATAATGATATCATTGCTAGGAATGAGCGATAACATATACTTGTTATGCGTTGCAACATCCTTATTCTTGTAGAATAGGTAAGGGAAGGTTGGGTCGGTCGGGGCAGGTCGTATGCAACTTGAATCGATATATGTTAAGTCATCACATGTTTGGTTGTTTGTCCGCATTCTATTTAGAATTTCAATAAATATTTCAGTTCTGTGGCAGATTGTAGTATGTAATTCAAAGCATTTTATGTTGTCTTTACAAAAGTCATGCGTCGTTGTTTGCATGTTGACCATAGGTTGCTCAAATATGAGAGAATCTTGTATGGGTTGTGCCTGGTAAAGGTCCCCACAAAATACCATAAAAAGGTTTCCAAAGTATTTGGTTTGGACATGTTTTATGTTTCTCAATCGATTGTCCCCAACCGTATAGAAGAGATAATGCAAATAAAACAATAGTATCAATTTGCTCAGTACAAAGATTGAGTATTTAGCTAGCAAATCACAAAACACCATCCCAACAATTTTCTGTGTGTAAAGCCCATTTTATAAACTATATAGAATAAATCTAGCTAGCAAATTGCAAAACACCGACCTAACAATTTTCTGTGAGTCAAGCCCATTGGCCAAAAGAAATTTGACAGTTTAACAATCTTTTTTTCGTCTTCTCAGCGACTATTGGAAGTCTGAACCCTTATAAGAGTTCTATTTATCATGTGGGAGGATACTCTGAAATCAACATTAATGTTTGGACCTGACTCGTTTTGCGTTTTATCTTCATCCTTTACCCAAGATTTGCATTTCAGGTCTTGGAATTTTCTCTTTATAACTTACTGAAATATGCCACCGATAAAGATGGATAATGCATGACAATGGTGTGCAATTTTGTTGCAGCTTGGTTACCTTTGTATCATACTTAGCCCTTCTACACCTACCTATAGTTTTCTTCTACAAGAACATTTTGTAAAGGCATGTAGGTACTCATTCTCGCGCAAGGTGGGAATATCATCGAGGGGATGGTGGGAAGGCTAAAGAATTTCCTTATTCAATTGTGGCGTTATATTTCCACTTCATCACATAAGGAAAATGACCGAGATTTGTAATGCTAGAAAAAATGATATCCAGAGTTGTGCAGATGACATTGGCACACACATGGAGTAGAGTTTGGGGAAAAAATTGGAGGAAAATTTAAGAGCAGGAGGAAAAGATATGCCAACCTCTATGGAAAGTTTGTAGGATAGGAACAATGAATAAATACCTAAACATTCTTACTTGCAAACTGTAAATATTTAACGATAAAGAACGAATATGAATGAAACTATGGTATTGAAACTTACTCGTCAATGATGAACGACAAAATCCCAGGTCCAATTGTAAGTGCAAGATTTCAACCCTACAAAGTGCAACAATAGGTCCTGGAATTACCCAGGATTTGCATTTCAGGTCCTGGAACTTTTTCTTTATAAACTACTAAAATATGTCACCGATAAAGATGGATAATGCTTGACAATGGTGTGCAATTTTGTTGCATCTTGGTTACCATTGTATCATACTTAGCCCTTCTACACTTACCTGTAGTTTTCTTCTACAAGAACATTTTGGAAAGGAAACAAGCTTGTCATCGTCTTTGCATGTGAAATACACGGGTTCGATTCCCGTAGGGGATAGGTAGGGACTCATTCCCATGCAAGGTGGGAAGGCTAAAGAATTTGCTTATTCAATTGAGGCTTTAGATTTCCACTTCGTCACATACGACAAAGGACCAGGATTTGTAATGCTAGAAAAAATGACAGCTGAAGTTGTGTAGACGACATTGGCATGCACATGGTGCAGAGTTTGGGGAAAAAATTGGGTGCAGAGTTTGGGGAAAAAATTGGAAGAACCAAACAAGTTAAAAACAACTTATGATGATGTTTTTAACTTGTTTGGTTCTTCTCATGAGTTGAGTGGCTAGGTTCCAGATGATCTCATTGAGTGGACAGTTGTTTAGGAGGTGCTCCATGATTTCTGCTTGGAGATAGCAGAGATGGCAAATCGAGGGGCCAATGAACCCTCGTCTTTGAAGATTGTCCTAGGTTAAGATCTCGTTTTGAAGTAGAAGCTAGAGGAAGGTAGAGATTTTGGGCCAGAGTTTTGATTTCCATATTGTTGTCTAGATGCTATCTTTTTGAAGATTATGGAGTTTCTCCTGTAGAGTGTATCCCTCCTTAAGAGTGAAGCTTCCATGAGGTGTGTATCCCCATCTGAGAATGTCTTGGTCTATGCTTTTCTGGATTCGGCTTTGGGAAGTTTCTTGTTTCCAGTGCTGCAGGTCACAGTCCCTGGCCACTTGGAGTTCCTGATGGGTAGATTTCCAGTTTCGCCAGGGAGAACTGTTGGGGGTATCTGTCCACAAATCTGCCACTTTGAGAGTGGCAAGATCTTGAATGTGATTTTCGTAGGATTGTATATTTTCTTCCATTTTTAGGGGTGGCATTTGCTGCCAGGAATCCGTCCAGAATAGGGCATTCTGGCCATTGCAAACTTCCTAGAAAGCATGTTTCTGTATGAGTGGCCGATTTTTCCAGGCCGCATTCTAGATGTTGGAGCCTTGAATTTGCTCCCGCATTCTTATAAGATGGATTTGACGCGTGTTTGGGGCATATTTGCATTTCCATAGTTTTGCCCAGATCTCTGCTGGTGTTTTGAGCCATCTCCACCAAGTTCTTGCTCCCATGGTGCTATTTAATTTTCTAGGGTCCCGGAGGTCTAGACCACCTAAAGATTCGGGCTTGTAGACTTTGTCCCAACTAACTAGGGCCCATTTTTTGTCCGAGTCGTGTCCATGCCAAAGAAATTTTCTTTGCAGATTCCTTATTTTCTTTATGATCGATTGGGGGGCAGCTAGGGCTAAGAAGAGGTAAGCTGGGATGGCTTGGAGGACTGACTTTAAGAGAACGATTCTGGTTGGAAGATTGAGGGAACAAAAGGTCTAGTTTCTTAGACGGTTGGTAATGGAGAGTAGGAGAGAGTCCCAGGAGATGTTTCTGGCTGCTGAGTCAGAAAGAGGGAGTCCCAGGTAGCGAGAAAGAAGAGAGCAGACATAGGTATTCAAAAGTTGAGAGAGGTGTTGTTGGATTTCTTCAAGAGTATTGAAAAAGAAAAGTTGCGTCTTGGCCAAATCAGAGGTGGTGTTGAAGGCTTCGCTGAAATCAGAGAGGATTGAGCTTAGTTTATTTGCTTCTTTCGTGGTGGGGGTGTTCAAAAGCAACGTATCATTGACAAATTGGCCGTGGGAGGATGCTAGTTGTAACTGATGAAGAGAGAGGCCTTGGAGGGATTCATTTTGAATTGATGCCTTGATATAGCGTCATAGGCCTTTAGCCATTATGACAAAAAGGAAAGGGGAAAGAGGGTCGCCTTGCCTTATTCCTCTTGTGGGGGAGAAGGGTTGAGAGGGGATTCTTGACAAAGATTGAGAAAAAGGTTGAGGAAGTGAGGTTCATTATCCAAGAGATCCAATCCTTGTTGAAACTGAAAACCAATAGAAGAGCTTTCATATATTTCCAGCTTAATTTTTCAAAAGCTTTTGAAAGGTCAAGTCTTAGAAGCATACATGGAGTACGAGTGCTTTTGAGCGAGTGAATGATTTCATGGACAAGTATGATGTTTCCCATGATTTGCCTTCCTTCGACATATCCCGATTGCTCCTTGGAGATGATATATTTGTTTTTTTTAATGTGAACATAATAGTGTAATTAAATTCAAGTCTCTTAAAAATAGATTGTATAAAATTGTGATTTAATATGATTTTTTTTCCTGGTCTTGTTTTATAAGTTTAGGTTTCAAACGGATGACCTCACATAAGACGACTATTCTATACACCAGGGACTTCATACAAATATCTGGAATTGATATTCACCACAAGCTCAACTGGAATTATAACTTTGAGAAAAGGATTATTGGGGGATGGGAAACTTATTATGGGCTTGAAAATAATTGTAATTCAACCGACCTTTGGATTTGGGATAAGAAGAAACTCCTCTTTGAGACTCTCTTACACATGTTATTCTTTATGGATGTGAAGTTTGGGCCTGTAGTATCTCTCGTGAATCCCGGGGAAGATAAATCAAATACAAAGTAATTTTATAACCTATAATCTCAAAATTAAAGGAAATACGCCCTATCCCATCCTCCTCTTAGAAACAAGCCTCTCCCCCATTGAGAGCACTATTATGACTAGATACCTAATGTATAAGAAGAAGTTAAACAACATGGAAGACAACATGCTTCCTAAAATTGCTTCAAAATCGAGTCGTAACCACCATCGACTCAAGCGAGCATGGCATAAAGATTCCCAGTCTTGGCTAAACTATTAGGGAATCACGGAAGACACCATTTTGCAGAATAAAGATACTATTAAAATTCATCAAATCAAAATTTAAGGAGAAAATGTGGTGTGATAAAGAGTTAGAGGAAAAAACAAAGTTAAGGTATTATAAGGATGTAATCAACCATAATCTAGAATATCAAAATTATCTATTTGTTTTGACGAGTGTAAATAAAAAAGAAGCATTGCTAAGATAATAACAAATTTTGACTAGCTCCATAGTGAAACTGGGCGTTGGTCAATTCCTAAAATGCCATGGGATGAAAGAGTGTGTTACCTTTGTGACACTAAGAAGGTTGAAGATGAAAAATATTTTTTCTTAGATTGTCCAGCCTATACCGAGATTAGATCTCATTTTCAAAATATTTGTCACAGTACCAACCTTCCTAACCTCTTAACTCAACAAAACTATGGTGATCTTGGAAAGCTTCTCTTAATGCTTTTCGAACACAAAAACAAAATTCTAAAGAATCACAAGTAATCACTTACCCTCTTAAGATCCAATCAACCAATTCAATCTTAATGGAGTCATAAAAAAATTTAATAATTATTTTATTTATTTATTTATTTTGATCATTAAAAATGAATATTGATCATATTTTCATGCTTTACCATATATCTTTACCATATATATCGACTATCTTTTCAAGTTTTATGATGAATATGAATTATTTATTTTCATGTTTTATAATGCATTTGGACTATCTTTCCATGTTTTATTACTATTCTCAACAAATGAGAAAAAAACTTAAAAAGTTTCGTTGTACATAGAAACTAGATTTTTAATATTTTCAAACTTTTCTATTTATTTTATGAAATGAACTATTAAATTATTTTTTAAATTAAAAATTATTTTCAAGTATATTATTCATATAAATGAAAGAGACACAAAGAGAATGCAAAGAGGAGATTGACTTTGACAAAATAATCATTCTTGTTTTAAACATAGATCTGGAATGGTGTTGTTGATGGTATAAATCTTCTTGTATTGTGATTAACTTGTACTAATTTGATATACTCAAAGTTGCTTTGCAATGTTTCAGTGTAGTTTGATACTCGTCGTTACTTCCTAGGATAATTGTTAGTGAGATGAATATTTACTTTTTTTTAAAAGTAATATAAATTTTATTTCTTTTATTTATTAAAAAATTGTATATTAAATAATTTTTTTCTTAAATTAGTTATAATGATGAGTACATTTATAGTTTTTAAAATCAATAAAGTTTATTCAACAATAAACCATGACACGTCTTTATTTTTTTTATACATTTATATGCTTATATATTATTAAAAAAATAGTATTTTTTGTTTTTTTTAAGTAAAAAAGGGGAGAATCCTTCTATTCAATCCATGAAAAAGTGTAAGTGATACAATGATTTGCTGATGGGTAAGACCCCTCAGAAAGAGAGTAGGGGATCATTTGAAACTAGCCTATGCTAAAAGAGAGCTCC
>ML801465.1:57622-75973 GCA_009831015.1 Picea engelmannii | reverse complement strand
CATGACATACAAATTGACGGCCGATATCTGTCACTGAGATACAATATGACCATCTGCCCTTCACGTCTCCTAGGTATATCTTCTATCGTTTTTCTTTCGTAACCCGCCCGACCGCTTTCCATACTTTGGTATTTCTTGGAATTAGTTTCACCATCACCACTGCCTTCGTACTTGTTTCCAAATATGTAATAATTAAGATTTAATGCTAGTATCCATCCTGCAAGAACCGTTAAGATTGTCATTAATGTTCGGAAATCCGAAGAAGATTTGTCATTACTACGAATTAAACTAAGATTTGCGCACAAGTATGTTATCCTTTCCAAGTATTCATTTCAAAGGCAATGCAATCTTTTTTTTTGTGCGCCGACAGGTTGGTGCTTTTAAGAAATTTCTAATTCCTAATCAATTTTCACTGTCACCGCCACCTTCACACTTTTTTCTAATTATGCAATTAGTGAGCTGTGATGTTGACAACTCATTCCACACGAACCCTGGAAATTGTCATTGATCAACGAAAGGCTCGAGGAGATATTCCATTGATATGCATTAAACCATAATTTGCAGAGGGTTATATTATCCCTCCCCGATTTTCAGTTCAAACATCGTCTCGAGCAAACAAAAATTCTTAATAACTTCTAGCAATAGTTCTCTCCACACACAGTAAACACATTGGGGCATAATGGCTAGAGGTTCCACTATTCTAGGGCATATTCTTACTATTCATCTCCCTCCACCCAGGAGCAAAAAAGGAGATGGTCCCTTGGTACACCAATAGATATATTTCAAGCCAAAAAATTCCATGGCAACCCTGGCTGCTCAGAGAACCTGCCCAATTGCATTCATGGTTGTCGCAGAAGTTGATGCCATGAATTCCTAGCTGAAAGAAGATGATCTGATGGACGATGATACGAAAATGGATGATGGCAATGCAAAGAATCTTCCCACTCCTACGCCCAAATTGAAATCAACCATAACGAACTGAGCTTCCCGGCTCGGTGATGGAAGTCATGAAAACACCAAAAGGAGTTTCAGAAAAGAAACTGATGGTAAACGCAACAACCAGTTTGTAGTGCGAAAGTAGGAATTCTAGAGTTCTAAATTAGTCCGTTCTGGGCGGAAGAGTTTCATTGTAAAGAAATGATATCTTGATGCTCCCAGAGATATATTTCAAGCCAAAAAATTATTGATTAACATATTCGGGAATTAGGTCTAAAAATCTCGCTGCTGCAAGGAATTTTCCTACTAGTCATCTCCTTCTGCCCAGAATGGACTAATTTGGGCCTCTGGAATTGCACGTGCAAGCTGTGCTACTGAATTTTTTTGGACTATGTAGAGGCGGTTTCAGCTAAGGGCTATTCCACTTGCCTTGCAACCATTTTCGTTTTCTTCCTCAGGGGAAGCTTGTGAAAATATCAATTTCAACAGAGGATGATTCATTGAGAAGAAAACTGCAAGGATCTTGCATACTGCGGATCCCATGCCTGTGTTTGTCGTAGATACCTTCAATGTTTTGGCTCGAAGAATTGGGTCCAATTTCTAAGGATAGATGTACAATACTCAGTGTTTTTCTTATTTTTTTAAATGGATTTGCTATTAATTTTTTTTTGCCTTCAACTCTTCGTTGCTGCCTCTTTTCTGGGTTTAACGCATGTTCTAATTGGCATTGTTCGGTGCGCTCGTACTTCTTCGATATTGTGTTTACTAATAACAATGCACAATGTTGCAGCAAAATCGTTATTCTTGTTTCTAGACATGCAATTATTAAGTTTTAATGCTAACAATCCATAATGCAAGAAGTTTAATACTTGAGTTAATATGTTGCACTCATGGAAGAATGTATGAAGAACACAATTACACCTACACGTTCCAATAAAATCTAATCTTCAACAAAGCATTTGCTGACAATTAGTAGAAAATGAAGTTTAGTAGTTAAGTTAATATGTTACAGTCATGGAAGAATGTATCAAGAACATAGTTACACACACACGTTGCAATAAAATCTAATCTTCAACGATGCATTTGCTGACAATTAGTAGAACATCAAGGTTTTGCAACAATGGGGATTCTTTGAAACCAATTCACGCTTACCAAAACTACCTTCCGCCTTCCGCCTTTCTATTTTCCCACTTTTTTATTCCCTCTAGTTTCTCTTCCTGGTTACTTAATCGTTTTTTTCCCGAAAATTTCTGGCTTTGCAGCTTCATGGATTCATGCATTTCCAACAACCGCTTCCCCTTTCTTTAAATTGACTCTCTATTGTTCCCTTTCCCACAACTGGCACCCAGAGTTCCGCGATATACAAATTGACAGGCGGACTTGCGCACTGGTCAGATCAACATTGCACTTCTACTTTTCCATGACCTCCAAACAACATTCAGAGCTTTGTGATATACAAATTTTCAACTGTTCTAAGATCATACCCTCTTCCGTATTACAATCCACCTATCATGCCCTCTTCTGTGGTGCACATTTTTGCACTGAAAACTTCTGAGAAATACAATTTAACCGTCGGGTCCTCGCATATTTAGTGGAACTATTGTCACCCCATATTGAAGCCCGTCTTTCTGATTTCCATACTTCGCCATTTGTTCAAATTTATTTAGCAGATCGTCGGTTTGGGGGGTTGAATAAATATCCAGTTCGTAGTCATTGTTTCCTATGCCCGCACCCCTTTGCAATTAACAGTTGGCAATTATATATAAGATCTTATTGCTATGCATGCAATTAGAAATTTCCCTATTCCATACTTAGCCACTTTGCTGGAATTCCTCAAATATACAAACTGGTCGTTGAACTGCCCCATCATGATCTCTTATGTTTTACACATTTTGCACTAAAAAATTATGAAACATGAAATTTCACCGTGCAACACTCGGCTGTCCTGACTATCCTTGTAACCCTTTTTTGAATACCATCCGACCACTTTTTAGAGCTTTCCATTCTTTCCTTGCTCTCCCCCGTCTCCGTCACCTTTGCACTTGTCTATAATAAAAGAAAATAAAAAGTTATATATATATATATATATATATATATATATATAAACATATCTTGTTTCTAAATATGGAATTACTGGCATATAATTCTAACAGGTCATCATGCATAAACTGTATAGATTGTCATTGATGGGCGAAAGGCTCGAGGACATCTCGTATTGATGCGCATTAAACCAAAATTTGTGGGGGGATTATATTATCCCTTTCGAGTGTTCATTCAAAATCATGAAATTCCGTTCACACGATGTGGCCTTCGCATGTTCACGAAACCTTCATTGCTTAATTTCTCTTCACCATACCTGCCACCTTCGCATTTCTAAATATGCAATAAATAAACTTTACTGCAAACAGTTCATCATGCACCACCAGTACAAATTGTCATTAATCAACGAAAGGCTCGAGGATATTTCCCATTCATAAGCAGTTAACCAAGATTTAGCAAAAAGTTACATTATCGGCTCTATATGTTCATTTAAACCATCATCTGCAACAAAACAACCTTTTCATAAACCTATGGCATCAACTCGACAACAGTTCTGTGGAGATACAATGAACATCTTCGGGTGAGAGGACCAGAACTTCCACTGGTCCAAGGCATTTTCTTATTACTCAACCTCTGTCGTAGAGAACCAAGTAATTTGGATCTCCGGGATTGCTCATGCAGGCTGTGTCCTTGAGGTTTTTGACTGTAAGGACCTGTTCTCTTGGTGCACCGATAAATTTATTGCAGAGAAAAGAATTATTCCACTACAGGACCGCTCTTCTGTTTCTTTGTCACTTCAGGTCTTCTGCCAGATGCTGAAATTGCCGGAGCCAACATTGACATTCAAAGGATAAGATTGCAAACAGTTCCTAGAAAAGCATAATAACGGATTGGACCTCTTTCCCCTTTTTTTGGAAAACCCCAATCTAGTTCCTGAAGATATTACAAGCATGCATGTTAGTTCATTTAGAAATCCATTTTGTGAAATTGCTTGCCTGTTTACAAGAATAATGTGACAGGAGTCCACAGGTACTATTTCTTGCATGGCTCTTTATATTTTGTATTTCACAGTCAATGAACAACCCATTTTTGATTGGGGCGGGTTAATTTCCCATGAAATCTCTTCCCAATTTTCAAACTACAAAAGGGAAAATAATTTTTATATGTCATCCTATTTAGTTTTTGCAATAGCACATTCCTGTCGGTTTCCACAACTGTCTTTGTCCAAGAATGTCAACTGCAAATTCCACCTAGTAACGCTATGGTACCAGGCCTTGTGGAAGCACAAGGATTCCCACTATTTTTAAGAGGTTTTTAATGGCTTCCTGTCTGTTTTCAAAGTTTTGTTGTTAAGAGAAGATGCTCCCCACATATCTGAACAAGCAACTAGTTTTTTGGACAGGAAGGGGACACTCGAACATTTGGATAATTACACCGTCATAAGATTTTTTGGCTCCATAGAACAACCTGCTTTCCTTCCATGTCACATTACAGACATAATGTTTGTTGCATAAGTAGCACGTCAATACAACTACTGGTTCCATCTGTTCCAAAGGAAGAAAAAAAAACAGTTCATTCCTCTGCCTTGGAAAATAGGGGAGTTCGTGTTGAAAAAATTCAACAAAATTGACGATTTCGCAGCACATTTTAGCATCTCCAACCTCAGATATGCTGAATACATAAGAGGATTCGACCCCTATGATAGTTTTAGACAACATTTACAAACACTTGGCCTCGACAATTGTTTTGTAAATAAACACCTGCCCAAAAACAGAGACAATGGCGACAACGGTCCTGCCTCTGATGCTGACGATGTAGAGACAGTTCAAAGCTGCACTAAATTGTACACACAACAGGGGAAAGGCCCCAGTGACAAGATTGTTCAATCCGCAAATACCACTCCAAAAAGTATGACATCCCAGAGCATCGCTCCAACGACCCATCACAACAACAAAGAAACACAAAGTTCTTCAAACGGAGGAGATAACAACCCTCCTCACTCTAAAATTGATAGTTCTCACAAGCTTCCAGTAGAGAAGAAGAGAAAAAAAAAGTGGGGCAGGCAGAAGAGACGGAAATTTAGAGTGAGAACATGGAACTTGACACTGATTTGGATACCATGTTCCCCTTCCTTGATCAAACTGGAGACACCATCCACCATAGCCATCAAATGGACATATCCGTTACCCACAATTTTGACGAAGATGAATCCTTCATGTTCTAGAGCGTTGTTTTTGATAGCTGGAACAAAAAATTGATAATTGAGAAAAAATATTTTCAAAATAAGAAAGGCAAATCTTGTTCAGAGGTTGACGTTTCCAACATGCGTCCTTCCCAAATCTGTCAACTTCACACCGCAACTGGAGAAGCACTTCATGATTCCATTGGAGGCATCGAGACCGATAATGCCAGACTGAAGGACCGAGTCAAGGAATTGGAAGACACTTTAATTCCTATGCTATTGCTTGTCGATCCTTTGGCAATAACCATGCCTGGCACCCCTGCACCCAATGTAAAAGCATCCTCCACCCTACTCGCATCCTGTAAAGGATATGTGGAGAAAAATATAAAAAAAAGAATGGAACTGGTTACCGAGGTGTGGAAAATATCACAAACCATCACTTCCCTTGGAACCAGGGCACATAGCTTGCTCTAGCTTTTGCAGGACGAATTAAAATATGCAGAAAATTTCTTTTTAAAAATGGTCATCCCTTTTGGAAAGATTGTCAACAATATGACAAAAACAAAAAGAAGAGAAGAATATCTTCCATCCAAAAAATGGATCGGCCAATTGAATGCATGTTGGAAAGAAAAAGTAAAGAACCTAGGTCTCATTGTTCAGTCATGTGAACAAGCCATAACGAAGAAAGATAAATTATTCACAAAGCTGTCAAATATAGACTTAGCCGAGAAAACCAATGACTTCCAAGACCCCCTCTTAATCGCAAACTCCTTTCCCTTAACCAGGAAAGAGTTCGATAAACATGTTGCTATGTTTAAGACCTTGTCTCTGGAAATTTTTTACAACATCCTTCAATTTGATCAAGCTCACGTCTACGACCAGCTAGTCAAATATGCAGTACAGAATGTGGAAATTCATCAGTCTCTCTCTAATCTTTCTATCAACTTCCAGGAATTAGAAAACAATATTTTCAACATAAAAATCCAAAATGAGATCAATGTTTCCCCAATGAGAGGCTACATTGAAGAATGGCTCGAAAGGAAATTGAAACAAGTCGTTGATGAAAGACAACATGCAGTTGCCAACATTCCAGCAGCCGGGGAGGACATCCTTGAAACCGTAGTCGTCGACGACATCAATGAAACGATAGCCGCAAGCAAATAGCCAAAGGGCTCATATGTACCCTCAATGTAAGTTTACTCATCACATCTTTCTTTGTTTATCAACCCAGTTATTCCAATTTCTTAAATACAAATGTATAGGAAAACACTTATACCTTTCCATTTATTTTGTTTTGCAGCTATTGCACTCTATCTTCTTTCCACAATCCTGTTTCTTGTACATATTTCTCTAATGGTCCGTGGGAGCTCCAATCCCAGTCTACATGACAAACACATTGAAATTCCGGTTTATATGTAATAGACTTAATTTTTTTTGTATATTTCAAAATTTCCAGTAGTATGTAACAAACTTTTATTTTTTGACAGATTTCAAATAAAAATGTGTTTAAATTTTTATATGTTACAAACTCTATTCTTATCTTTCACCACTCTGTATGACAAATGCATTTAATTTTTAATATGTTACATAATTTTATTCTTATCCTTCAATAGTATGTATGGCAAATGCATTTACTCTTTTATATGTTACAGACTTTTCTTTTTTTATATATTTCAAAATAAATGGTGCTCAACAATGCAAGCGCCATTTACTTATACCCCATGTTCACAAATGCATTTAAATTTTTATATTTCTTATCTCCTATTAATTTTATGTCATCATATATTTTTATCTTTCGCTAGTCCATATGGAAAATGCATTTAAATTTCCAAATTTATTCTTGCACTGTCAACAATTTTTTTACTTTGTTATATACTTAAAAAAAAAATAGGTTTGCTATATACTTTCAAAAAATAGATGGTGCTCTACCTGCCAACCATCATTTACTTTTTCCCCATCTTCCATGATATACATGTGGCACACAACGTTCCCGTGATATACATTTTTCACCGAACACTTCGTTTCATTTACAATTCGACCCCATTTTCCACAATTTGCTTTCTAACCTCGTTGGTAGGGACTGCGTTGCCACGCAACCTTGTTGGACCTATAAATTCGACCTTGAGGATGTGCCAACAATACACATGAATCACCAATACTTCAAACTATGTATAAATATAATCTTGAATTATATGTATTCAATAGTAAGTTGAATTCAAAATGGTCTTGATTATATTTATAAATGATGTATAAATACAAACTCACTAATTAAAAAAACATAAAATTATACGAGCTTTGAATTATATGTATTCAATAGTAGGTTGAATTCAAAATGGTATTCATTATATTTATAAATGATGTATATATTCAAACTCACTAATAAAAAAACATAAAATTATACGGGCTTTGCAATTAGGAAAACAATGTTTAATGGAGGTTTTTTCAAATAATCTTCGTGCATGGTCACACAGGTTTGGTTAAACATTTTGTCTAATGGATATAGGTTTTTTTGGAGGTTGGGCCATGATGTTCTATTTCCAAAAAGGTGCACTTCTACACTAATGGTATGGGAGCATCATTGTTGGACCTGGACATTTGATCTTGATGACGAGACAACTATACACACCAGGCACCAATGCTTCAAATTATATATAAAGCAATAAACCATCGAACTAAAACATCATAATGCTTCACCACTAAACAAGAACAAATAGTGCTCCTAACTATATAATAATAATAATAATAATCTATTTTTAAGGTCACGACCAAGCCAGACACCAAATTGGTGTATGAGATCCCCTTGTTTGTGGGATAAGGGACCCCCTTCGCCCAAAGATTTGACTGGTAAAGTCTACAGAGGTATACATACCCTACCCCCCTTCTGGATTTGAACTTGTGACCTCTTAGGAGGAAACACATGTTCTTAACCATTAGGCCCACTTAGGTTGTATAATATGCGCAAATGCATCAAAATGGACAAAATTTACCACTAGCGCAACAAAAATAGATACAAATCACCAAGGTGCCTTAGATTTCCAATAACACAAGTTATTTTCCATTGGATAATGTGTTCTTATCAACAATGTGCTTCATAATCATCGAAGCATGCCTCCCACATTATTGTCAATAGATCACATGCATGCATTGTTGATAATAATGCATCAATGTGGCTTATTGATTAGAGAATACAAATGCAATTCATTGCTATTAGAGTACTAAACCATTATATGGAGTAATGTTCTTACCTTTATTTTTATTTTTATTTTTTCCACTTCCATTTTTATAATGTATATTGTACAATTGTTAGCAAAAAAAAATAATTAGTAAATTATTAACATATTTTTTCCACAGAAAAAAAAAAATCTAGCAATTTTTACAAGGTTGTAGCTTAAGTCTAAGGAATGTCATATGAAGTTCCAAGTTTTCTCTCAAAAAGGAAATAGCCTACCCTAGAATCTTTAGTAGTGAGACATCATATATAGTTCTCGTCAAAATTTTCAAAAAAGTATAGTCTTCTTTATACACTAAAATGTTTTAGCCAGTCTTCCTAAAGATACTTAGTCAATTTTTTCATCAAGAGACAAAAATCACAAGGCCCTAATATATGCAAAATAAATTAGAACTAGGGAGCATGAAGATATTCAAAAGAGTGTGCGAGAATGTTGTTAATGATTTTTCAGATCTCATTTTCTATCACAAATCCATCCTTAGATAGCCTTTCTGCTTCATAGTTCATGTTCTTGTAAACATGATTAAAAGAAATGTGATAGAAGGCTAATTTAGAAGCAGAATGTCGCAAAAAATAGGTTGTAGTGTGAAATTGAGCAAAACAAATTCTCCGTTCATCCATTGAATCACAAGCAAAGCGATTCAGATTGGATCATTATATTATTTTTCATCTATCTTGATGCTTTCAAAGTGGAAAAGAATTGGAGGAATTAGCTTGCAGGTCCATTTTCGTGTCGGGTCCTAGTTTGGAAAATTAGGGTTTGAAACCTTCCAGAACCATTTTGAGGCATTAAATGACAGGTTTTGGGGTAAAAAATTTCTTAGAATATCTAAAACCCCGTGACTCTATTATACACATTGAGACCTTTCCAATGGTGCAAAAATCACATCAATCTGAGTTCATGTGCATAAGTTATGCCTCTCACAATTTGACTTATCGTGTTGACCACCATGGTATGAGAGGATGCCATGTCAACCCCCGTTACTCATGCATATGGGGCTAGACATGCGAGTATTTTCAAGAATATTCTAGAAGGTCCAAAACCTTATCAAAATCAAGGGTTGAGGAAGTCAAAACCCTAGATGGCTACCAGGCTATCTTAAATATCAAGCCGCTAGAAGGAGAAGGGGTTCCATTCTATGCTATTGTAGTTTGTTCCATAGTAGAGAAAAAAAAATTGGAGTGGTAAATTAGAGAGCATAAAAAAGGAGGTTAATGTTTTGTAGCAGCATAACAACCCATAGGTCTCAGACAATTCCATAGAGAGTGGCTTCTCCTTTGTACTTGCATTATTTCCATACTAGATAAAAGAGAGCAAAGAAACCTCACCTTCTAGCTAGGTTTTCTCCTGTAATGGTTTCCCGGAGCAAATATTTGTGTTATTTTTTGGATGGTGTGTGATCGTATTTTACTATTTTTTATTTTCCGCATTTTATCTATTTCATGCATAAGAATAAAATCAATAACTAAAGATTCTGGAATCTAAAGGAATTTAACCTTCATAGTGTAGAATTCAATTTTATTTAGCAGATATGTTGTGATGAACTGTTCCAGTGGAATATCCACTACAATTTACAGATCATATTAGTATTAGAGAAGGTTTTCGTTGGATATTTGTGGGCAGCTGCAGGATCCAATAATTGACTTAAAGAGAAGTCACATAAACCATAGCCATGTCAAACAAATATATGTTCATAACAACCCTCAAGATCCAGTAGAAGAGAGATTTGAGAGGTTGGAAGCACATGTTGTTGATATCAATAACAATATGAACCTCCTCATGGGGGATCTAGCAAACAAGATCAGATTGGTCAAATAGGTTGGAGGCTCTAATTCAAAGATCGTATCAAAGGGAAAATCATGAGATAATGAAGACATAGAAAATGAGTCGCGAAAAGAACCTGAGAAAGAGAAACCGAGTTCGAGTGTCGTTAAACCTTCATAGTCCCTATTTAATATTGAAGCAAAAGTGGAAATAAATACATATCAAGGTGAGATCTATGCATTAAAACCAAATCATTGGTTGCAACAACTAGAAGTTTATTTTATCTTTTCTCCATATAGATGAAGAGAAAATAATATCATTTGCTAGATTGAAGTTAGAAAGACATGCTTTAACTTGGTTGGAAAGTCACACAGAGACACTTAGGCTAGAGGGTGATCCACCAATAACTAAGTGGGAGGATTTCAAAACCCTCATTAAGTCTCAATTCTACCCTATCAGCTATGTAGAGGACCAATGGATCTAGTGACACTACTTCCAGCATAAGCAAGGACAAAGTGTATATGAGTATAAAAAATGGCCATCATGCTGAGTATCTCTCCTAAAAACCTAGATGTACTCCTCAAGTGTCTAGGGGGCTTACACAGTAATATACTAAAGTAAATGATTCTCTCCAAGCCAAGGACAATGGATGAGGCATGTGTATAGGCACAATACTTGGAAAACCTAGGCCAAAAAAAGGGGCAACCAAGTGGTTCTAAGAATAAAGATCATCAGGGATCTTCCAAGGAGGGGAAGAAGAAGTGGAAAGGAAGAAAAGATAAGACGACAACATCCATTGCACATAATTGCAAAGATCTCAATAACCATCACAATAATTGCAACATTGATGGCCACACTAAGGAAAAGTGTTGGAAACTACATCCATAGCTGAAACCGAAGAATTACAAGAAGGATGGAAAAAAAAGAGCCTTCTAGCCACAGATTCGAGCAATCAGGTTGAAAGTAGTGCTGATGTGGATGAAAATATTATTTGCACATATGTGCAGAAGGAGGTGAATTTAATATCCTTCATCACCAGGAAGAGAAGGAGTTGACCAATCTCTTCCACATCAAGATTCAGGTTAAGAAGACTGAGATAGATGCTATGTTCGACTCTGGTTCACATGCTAATCTCATAGCAACGGATTTGGTCAAAAAGGTTGGATTGGAGGTTAATGATCATCCTAGCTCCTATCCATTGGGTTGGGTAAGCAAGGATGCAGATATCAAGGTAACAAATTAGTGCAAGATTAAATTTGTTGTGTGTTGATTTAATAGATGAAGTAGAATTGGGCGTAGTATGACTAGATGTATGTGGAGTAGTGTTTGGAAGCCCCTAAATGTATATGAGAGATTATTTCTTCTGCATAGAGCCAACCAGTACCACCTCATCAAGGATGAGAAATCCTTCATCATTATTGCACACAAAGGCAAATACAAATTTTCACTCATAAGTGCCAATCAAGCTAAGAAATTGATTAGTTCTAGAAAGAAATATGTTTTACTTTTCCTAAGAGAAAATTAGCCTGGTAAAGAGTCATTAAAAGTAAAGACATCGCTGGAAGGGTGTACTAAGGAAAAAAAACATGAATTGCAGGAGTTGCTAAAGGCATATAGGGGAGTGTTCTAGGAGCCTAAAATGATACCACCTAAGAGGGAAGTGGAGCACATAATCCAATTATTTCCAGACTCCCCTTGGAAAATATCGGGTTGTATAGACATTCTGTTCTGGAAGAAAATGAAGTAAAGAAGCAATTTAAATAGTTGTTGGAGTAGGGTGTGACTCTACCAAGTACCTCACCTTGTGGGTCACCCATCATAATTGTTCCCAAGAAGGATGGGACTTGGAGAATGTGTATTGATTGTAGGGAAAATTTGAACAAGATTACACTGAAGAATCGAGATCCTCTGCCCAAGATTGATGATCTATTTGACCAGATGTATCATGCAAAGTACTTCACTAAAATCAATTTGAAATGAAAATATCACCATGTACGAGTCAAAGAAGAAGATACATGGAATACTACCTTCAAGACAAGGTGAGGTTTGTATGAGTGGTTGGTTATGCCATTCAGTTTATGCAATACACCAACTACATTTATGAGACTAGTGAATGATTTTTTACGCCCTTATCTAGATCCATTTGTTAATGTCTATTTGGATGATATAATGGTTTATAGTGCTACCGGGGAGGAGAAAATCTCACATATTATGCAAGTGTAAGAGACCCTAAAGAAGCACCAGTTGCTGGCCAATATCAAGAAACATGAGTTTACAATCTTTGATGTATCTGGGGTATGTGATCGATGGAGGCGAGATCAAGATAGATCCCACCAAGATGGAGGCCATCATGAAATGGTCATTTCCTACAAATTGCATAGAAGTTAGGAGTGTTGTTGGGGAAACACAATAGTTGTGAAAGTTCATAGCTTCGTTTTCAATAGTAACTGCACCACTCCACGTAATAACAATGGGAAAAAGGCCTATGATTAGCTAAAAAGAAAGATTAGTCAAGCACCAGTGCTTGCACTACCAAACTTGCAAAATCCCTTCGAAGTGGAGATAGATGCAAGTGGGTATGCCATGGGAGTATTCCTAATGCAGGGATGAAGGCCCATCTGCTATCATTCTAAAGTATTTCATGGGGATATCCTCAACTACAAAAATCACCAACTGCTCCAGTATTTGCAAGCCCAGAATAAGTTACAACAAACCAGGCACTACAAATGGATGGGGTTCTTACAATAGTTTCATTTTGTCATAAAGTATAAGAAGGGTAGCACAAACAAGTTGGCATACATGCTTTCACAACCACCCACATCCAACATTACAACTTTGGCAACTCCAATGCACATCGAGCGTTTTACCCATGATGCATACAAAGAGACATACACATAAGATGATGGCTTCAAGGAGATGTTTCAACAACTACATGGCCAAATTCATATAGAATAAGGTGATAGCAACGTTTACTATCAATTTCAGAATTCTTTACTCTACAAGCTTGGCAAGCTTTGTGTTCCTAAAGGTGAACGATTACAACTTATTTGAGAGGCTCACACCTCCAAGATTGCATGACATTTTGGTGTTGGGAAGACAATTGACAAGTTACATTGGTATGCGTACCAGACCATAATGTAAGAATATGTAGCACGATATATTAGAGGATGTATACCATCCCTTACTAGCACCCAATAGACCTTGGGAAATCATTTCCATGGATTTTGTGGGTGGTTTACAAACCACGTAGAAGGGACATGAATTTTTATTTGTGCCAGTTAATAGGTTCAACAAAATGTGCATTCCCATGCCTTGTAAAAATACCATAGAGGGTCAAAAAGCAACAAACTTATTCTTTGAACAGGTCTGGGTGCACTTTGGGATACCAAGGAGCATCATCTAAAACAAGGACACCTGATTTCTTAATGCCTTCTAGACTACATTGTGGTAGAATATGGACATAGGTATACACCATTCTATCCACATATAGATGGGAAAACATAAGTAGTCAACAAGACTTTGATGCAAATTTTGAGGGGATACAATCAGAAGCATCCGAAGACCTGGGATGAAAATTTTATTTATATACAACACTCTTATAATAGAGTAGTCCACACTTCTACTAGTAAGTCACCTTTTGAAACTTGTTTTGGATATTTTCCACCTTCACCCTTAGATGTTGTATATGGACAACAAGAAGGAGTGAGGGAGGAACTCACAAGAGATGCATTGGAAGCATAAAAATTTGTTGAGAAAATCAGGTAGATTCATTTGCAAGTATAGGAGACGCTGAAGAAGTCACAGGAAAAGTACAAGGCTAGACAAGACCAACATAGAACATAGAGGAAATTTAGAGTGGGAGATAAAGTATGGTTACAACTAAATAAGGAAAGACTACATGGTCATGGTAAGAAGATCAAGGCTCTACAATATGGTCCTTTTGAGGTATTGGAAAAGGTGGGAGATAAATCCTACAGACTCAATCTATCCCCATACATGTGAATTTACTTAATAGTGAATGTGGAGAATCTCAAACTATATGATCCCTCCATGTTGGATCAAGAGGAGGAGCAGGTCCTACCTTCCATACAAGATTTAGCACCAAATGCTCAAACATAGTTGGCAGAGGACACAATTTTGTAGAAGCGGTCTACAACTACATGAGAGGGACAACATGACTTTTGGAAGATTGGGTTGAAAGGACAACTTCCAAGCAAAGAAAAGTTGTACTCCAGGGAGGAGGTAGAGGAAAAGTTTCCTCACCTCATTTAGTAAAGGTTTTGGGGACCAAAAGCCTCCCCAAATGGGGAGGTGTGATCCAAATTGGATCATTATATTATTTTTCATCTATGTCGATGCTTCTAGAGTGGAAAAAAAATGGAGGAATCAACGTGCATGGCCATTTTTGTGTCAAGTCCCAGTTTGGAAAATTGGGGTTCAAAACCTTCTAGAGCCATTTTGAGGAATAAATTGACATTTTTTTGGTGTCAAAGCTTTCCTAATATAGCTTGGACCCCATGATTCTATTCTACGCATCAAGACAGTTCCAATGGTGGAAAAATCATATCAATCAGAGCTCATATGTGAAAGTTATGCCTCCCACAAGTTGACCTATCGTGTTGACCACCATGGTACGAGAGGATTCCACATCAACCCCTGTTACTCATGCATATGGGGCTAGCCATGTCAGGAATTTCAAGAATATTCTAGAATGTCCAAAACCTTGTCAAAATTGAGGGCTGAGGAAGTCAAAAACCTACCCCTAGATGGCTATTTGGATATGTTAAATATTGAGCCGCTAGGAGGAGAAGGCATTCCATTCTATGTTATTGTATTTTGTTCCATAGTATAGAAGAACCACTAGGAGTGGGAAATTAGAGAGCATAACAGAGGGGTATAATGCACTGTAGTAGCCTAATAAGCCACAAGTCTCAAGTAAATCCATAGAGAGTGTCTTCTCCTTTGTACTTGCATTATTTCCATACTAGAAAAAATAGAGAAGAGCAACCTCACCTTCTAGTTGAGTTTTCTCCTACAAGGGTTTCTTAAAGCAATTATTTGTGTTATTTTTTGGATGGTGTGTGATTGTATTTTACTATTCTTTATTTTCTTCATTTTATGTATTTCATGCATAAGAAGAAAATCAATAAGTAAATATTTTGGAATCTAAAGGAATTTAACCTTCATAGTGTATATTTCAGTTTTATTTAGCAAATCTATTGTGATGAACTATTCTAGTGGAATATCCATGAAAATTTCTAGATCATAGAGAGTGATCCAGATTTATGAGAAAAATGAAATGAAACGAAAGATTTATAATATTAACACTGAGACACAATGAACAATAACAAAGATACATTGAAACTTGGCTTCTATTAAATAAGAAATACGCTGAAAATTGTAAAATGCATACTGAAAACAAGCTCTCTAGAATGGTGGCAGCTTATCTCTCAGAAGAGATGTGACGGCTACACTCATTCACAAGAAGATGAGTATAATGAGGCTTTTAAGGCCTTTTTACAATAAACATGAATTTCAAAACCCTAGACATCCAAAAACCTAACCCTAGGAGATGAAGCACCAAAAGTCTTGTGGGCCCTGTTGGGGTAAGTTAGTACATCAACTTCCCGGGGTCGTAACTTTTGCATACAATATCTGTTTAGAGTGAACGATAGCTTGTTGGAAATGTATTGAGAAGGATCTTCATTTTCGGGGATCAATCAACCTTCAACTAGCAGCAAGGTGCCTGATTTTGAAAAATCATCGTTGAGGCCCTCAAAATGGCCCCAGAAGTTCAGGAACTGAAAAACTGCTAAAAATAGTAAGTTGCCAAAAAACTGTTTTAAGCTAGTTGGACAAGGTGGGTGGCCACCGAGATCCTCCTAGATCAATAATCCCCCATTAATAATCAATGGTATCCATTTCTTTGAGTGCCCCCACCAGATGAGGAAATTTTTGTTGAATTTGGCGTTGGGTGAGCCACTTGCCTTGGTGCAGGAGTTGGCCTGCTTTGACAACCCGATAAAGATGGATCCTCTGTTGGTGAGTGACCTTAACATGTGTGTCCACAATATGATCAGTGGATGCATGTTCCATGCAGTCAGGTTTGAGCTCTGTTGGTGTCAACTGTTCTGCTATCTTTGAGGTGTCCAATAATGGTGTAAAATAAGGTTGAAGGAGGTCCACTTTGAATACTGGGTGCAAGCCAAGGAATGGGGGAAGGTTGAGATCAAAAGAATTGTCACCCAAAACCTTGGTGATGGTGTAGGGTCCATAATATATTTGACAAAGCTTCCGATGAAGCCTTGTAAGGTGTTCTTTCTGCAAGTGCAACCAAACTTTGTCTCCCACCTGAAACTGGTGTGGCACTTGATGTTGATCATGACGCTACTTGTACTTAGCATTTGACTTCTATAAAATATCCTGAACCTGTTGACGGATGTGTTGGATCCGCTCAATGAACCAGGTGGCTTTGTCAGCTCCAGTTGTAGCATGTGACAAGTCTGCCTAGGTGGACTCAAGGGGTAGTGCAACATCCATTAAACCCAATGGTTGAAATCCCAACCTCACCTGAAAGGGGTTGTGACCGATTGAGCTATATATGGATCTGTTGTAGTTGTGATGAACATAGGGAAGAATATCATGCCAGGTGTGGGGGTTCTTGGAATCGTACATGCGCAGGATGTGCATGATCATCCGGTTGACAACCTTGGTTTGGCCATCCATCCGGGGGTGGAAGGCAATGGACTTGGTGGCTTGGTGTCCAACAGTGACCATAGGCTTAACCATCATGTGATGAGGAATCGACTGTGATGATCTAAGATAATGGTTTGTGGGATCCCAAAGTGTACCCACACTCGTTGAAATAAGAGCTTGGTAGTGGCCTCCACTGTGATGCTCTTCTTGCAGGAGACCATAATCGCCATCTTGGAAAAGAAATCAACAACCAAAAAAATAAATTAATTTCCTTGCTTGGTGGACGGAAGGCCCGACATGTAGTCCATTGATATGGATTCTCAGGGCCTATCAGGAGTAGGCATAAGAGTGTATAGGCCTTGTTTCTTAATGACCGATTTGGAAATAACGCAGGTAGTGCAAGACTGAATATACTTGCTGACATCCTATCAAAGTTTCGACCAGTAGAAATGTCGTTGTAACACTGCCACTGTATTTTCCACGCTGAAGTGTCCTGCCACCCGACTGTAGTGGGCTTCCCAAATCAACTTCTCTCACTCGCTTGATGGAACAGATAGATGGCCTAGATGGTACAACAACCCGTCTTGAAGAAGGAAATTAGTGACAACTGTGTTTGCGCCCAACATTTTGTAGGTGTTGGCAAAGTCAGTGTTAGCACTAGAGGTCACCTCTGGATTGCAACAAAGGTAAGCCCAGTGCCCATCAATTTTTATGTCACAGTAAATAAAATTAAAGGAGGTCGAATGGGCACAGTCTCAAGAAAATATCGATTTAAATCAGAAATCTGAACCAGGCAATGCATGAGCAAGTGAGGTCTTGATTTACTTCAGTCAGTAATTTGTAATAAAGGGTGAGTAGGGGAAGAACAAGTGAGTAGATGTAGAGGTCTACTATGGACATCAGGTCTTCCAGTTGCCTAAGGAAGAAAAGTTTCAAGAACAATATCCTCTTGGACCTAAAACTTCAAGAAACTGAGAGAACACTATAACAACACTGTAATCAAACCTCCATTGCAACATAGTCACAACAATTCATGTGAATCCTTCAATCATGAACTCTCAGTATTAGATGCAAAAGAGCGGATAAAGGAGCCGACTTAGATTAAACAAGAAGTCTCAAATCTTATTACATAACAGAGAACCAAAGCTATATCAAAAAATTACAATCGAGAGCCTAGCTCAACCATTGACCTTTACAAAAAATGAGAAAAAATCCTATATACTCGGAACAAAACAAAAGAAGCCTGATCGAGCCTTTGCTTTGAAGGCATTACATCTGCATGCTTCCTGACAGACTGTGCATGTAATCTCCTGTCATATGTGAGCTTCAGTCAGACACAATTATGCTTCAGAATGGACCTGTCAGGAGGGGAACATGAAAACATCAGGGAATATGACATGAAGCGGGAGTGGGGAATAGGTGTAGGGAGATAATAGGGAGTGAAAAGACAAGGGGAGGGGACATGCATAAAAGAGCGCTAGTGGAAAATAGGTATTAGAAGGA
>ML801465.1:40964-57384 GCA_009831015.1 Picea engelmannii | reverse complement strand
GCGCCAAAAAGGTCACATCATTCATCCGACTTAGGATAGAAACCATTTTGTGGGTTTTTTCCCCACTTTCATTCATTTATTTTGCCAAAATTCCCTTTCATAGGGAAAACACCCCCGATCAACAATGTGTGTTAACATTAGGCTCCATGTGGGATAGATTTCTCCCTGCGAGGCTGTAAGAACTCTTCTGTAGATTCAATGCCTTACTATTGGGTTGGAGTCATGTATAAAACAAAAAATGAAAGTAAAACAATATTTACAAATACGTGGGAGCCACTCATGGGTCAAGTAATGAACTTCTTCAGAAAATTGCCATTAACAGGGCCACCAAAAACTTCTCCCCCCTCCAAATTCTGCAACCTGTAAGTGTTATTTGGAAATTCCTCAAAGATTTTGAAGGGTCTGATCTACATGGATTCAAATTTACCATGCTTTCCCCTGTCCTGCTTAGGTCCATCCCACTTGAGTACTAGATCTCCTAGATGGAAATCCTCTTTACTGCTCTTCCTGTCAAAAGCCTTCTTAATCCTCTGATGATGTTCATGTGCTCTATCTAGAACTTGCTCTCTAGTCTTCTGCATTTCTACCATCTGCAAAATCCTTTTGATCATGTCCCCAGGCTCACCTGGGTAGTCTTGAAAGAAATTCGTCACCTGCAAGGCCAGTTGAGAAGGAAAGATAGCCTCAAATCCATACACAAGCTGAAAGAGGGAGACACCAAGAGACCTATTAGTCATCACCCTATCAGCCCACAAAGAAAATTTGACCTTTGAATCCCATGCTTTCTTGTTGTCCTCCAACAGTCTTTTAATAATTTTTATAAGGCTTTTGTTTGAAGATTCAACCAGTCCATTCCCTTGGGGATAGTAAGGAGTTGAGTGAATTAGTGAAATTCCAAACTGTTCACAAAACTTGATCAAATGTTCAACCTTGAAAGATGCAGCGTTGTCAATGATGATTCTGTTTGGACAACCAAATCTTGCTATAATGTCTTCAAGAAAACCAATGATTACCTTGTGAGAAGCACTCCTTGTGGGGATGACTTCTATCCACTTGGTGAAATAATCTGTTGCAATTAAGATCCATCTGTGTTGACCACTTGAAGTAGGATGAATTTCCCCAAAATTCCAGGCCCCACTACTGAAAGGGTCCTAAAGCTACCACAAGCTTCAATGGCAGAGACTTGAGATTGTTGCTTCCCAACAAATTTTTGACATTTAACACAAACCTTGATTTTCACACAGACATCAGTGAATAGAGTAGGCCAAAAATACCCAACCCTGAGAATTTTATAGGCTGTAGCTCTCCAAAAGTGATGTCCCCCACATAGGCTGTCATGAAAATCAAACATAATTTTTTGGGCCTCATGTGGGTCCATACATCTCAAAAGCACTCCCAAAAGGTCTTTCCAATACAAAACCTGGTCAACAAGGTAATATTTAATTGTTTTTAGCTTAAGAGCTCTTGCCTTACTTTTTCCCGTACCATTTGGAGGTCGCAGCTCCTGCAGAAATAATATGATGTCTTTGTACCAGATGCATCCTGCCAATGGAGGGATGACTTGTGGACCTAAATGAGACAATTCAACTTGCTAATTTTATGAGCAGGCTCTGATGAAGTTGACCCCCAAAGCCTTGCAATTAGAATCAGCTAATAACTTGGCTAAACCTTGGCCTTTAACTAGCTTGGTAGGCTTTATTTCCATATCAAACTCATGGATTTTGGCAATCCACTTGCTCCTTCGTCCATCTATGTCAGGCTAAATGAGAATGTCCTTCATAGAAGCTGAAGGAACATATGCAATGATCTTTGAATGCAGAACATAAACTCTAAAAGATTTGAGAGCTCTTACCAAGGCATAAGCCTGTTTCTCCATGATGTCATATTTCACCTCTGCATCTCTTAATGATCTGCTAAAAAATGAAATAGGCTGTTCCAACCCTTCAATGTTTTTTTCCAATAACACAACTGCCACTATATCAAAGGAAGCAAAAGAAAAAATCAGAAAATGTTTGGTGTAATTAGGACTGCTAAGAACAGGTGCCTCAGTCAAGGACTTCTTGATTTGTTCAAAATAATTTCTGGACTCGATTGCCCATTTTACTTGACTCCCCTTCTTGAGCATGGATGTTATGATCTTTACCATTTCAACAAAATTGGAAACAAACCTTATGAGGAAATTGTTTTTTCCGAAGAAAGACTGGACTTCTTTCCTAGATCTCGTGATTGACAAGGCTTGGATTTCTTCTACCTTCCTAGGATCAATCCTGACTCCCTCAACTGATACTATGTGCCCCAGTAATTTCCCCTCTTTCATGGAAAACAATGATTTCTTGGGATTTAAGGAAAGTCCAAATTTCCTGCATTTTATGAAGACCCTTTTCAAATGTTCATAATGTTCTTTATCGGATTTGGAGAAAACTGTAATGTCATCCAAATATATGACCACAAATTTATCCCTTTCTCCAATGAAGGCAATGTGCATGGCTCGCTGAAAGGTTGCCCCTGCGTTCATCAATCCAAAGGGCATCTTAGCAAACATGAATGTACCCCAAGGAGTGCTGAAGGTGGTTTTTCTCTATCTTCGGGCAGGGAAAAGATTTGATTATAGCCGGAAAAACCGTCAATCATGGATATCCTTGATGCACCAGTCACCCTCTGTAAAATGTGTTCCATCGTCGGCAAGGGGTAATTGTCCTTCTTTGACCTTCTGTTTAGGTTTATGAAATCGATACAAAGCCTGATTTCCCCACTTTTCTTTCTCACTGGGACCAGGTTTGCCACCCACTCTGAATATGTCAAAGGTACAATGATCTGGGCATTCAACAACTTCTTCAACTCTTTCTCCATGATTGTCAACAACATAGGATTTATCGGCCTCAATTTCTGCCTATACGGCTTAGTTTCCTCCTTCAATGGGATTTTATGCTCAATGACACCTATTTAATAAGTACTGAGATCTTCATATGTCGATGTGAACACATCATCAAACCTTTTCAATAGCTCAACATATTTGGCCTTCTTCTCCTTTGACAAGCTGCTTGACAACTTGACAAACTTAGGATTTTCCTCTGTACCAATGTTGCATTCGAATATGCCAACATCATCAAGCGACCTTCTAGTTTTCACTGCCACAACGTTACTATCAAAAATACTTTCCAAAGGCACTAGTCCCTTTGGAATGTGATTGCTTGGTAATTGCACAATGTGATGATTAACAATTTTCTTTAAAAATACATCAGCATGGAGATCATTTTCAGAATCATGATCTTGATCTATGTGTAATGCAAAACATTCATCAACAGTTTTCAGGAACCTCTTGATTTCAAGATCATCTTCGAATACCTTCCAATGTTTGACATTGTCAGGTATAGAGGGTCTATATTTTACCTCTACATCATACCTGATTCTAGGTGGCAGAGGTGAAATTGCTTGCTGAAACAACCAAAGAATCAACCACTGTGTTCTCCTCTCTTAGAATAAATGAAATGTTGAAAGCTAGGAAGAAACTATCAATTAGGTCCTACACTTCATTTCTATAAGATCTGAGTCTAGGATGCTTGGCTTGGTAAAAATTTCTGATCTGATTGATAACCAACTCAACATCTCCAAACACAAATATTTCTTTAATTCCCATATCTTTTGCAGCCCTCAATCCCAAAACAAGAGCTTCGTACTCTGCCACATTATTGGTGGTTTCAAATTCTAATTTGTAGGACAGAGGTATGGTCTCTTGAGCGGGTGAAATAAGGACTACTCCAACACCAACACTCACCCTGGATAAAGCTCCATCAAAAAACATTTTCCAAACAAGGCTGATGGAAGAGGGAACTTTAGGAAAAGCAATGGGTTGTTTTTTGAGTTTTAGAGGAGGTTCGATATCATCAGTGAGCTGTAATAAACTAGACCCCAAATCAGTTTCAAGTGAAAAGATAGGATGGTTGGTTGGGTCCGTTTCATTGCTAATAATATACACCAACTGAGCTTCCTTGTAAAGTCTTCTATGCTCCCCCCCAAACACAAGAATAGTGGTGTATGTGAGGTCCATTTGCAAGGTTCCCCCAAGTCTCTTTATCCAAGATCTTAACAACAACATGCCAAACTTGGGGGGAACATCAGCTACCACAATATCCATGACCACAATTTTCATGGGTAGCTGAAACAAGGTCACAACCAGGTCTTTGATGACCCCAAGACATTGCACTTTCCTAGAGTCAAATGAATACAAGTCATGGTATGCTTTTGTGATTTCTAATCCTAGTTCTTCCATGACAGTTTTGGGCATGAGATTATGAGACTCCCCTAAATCCATCAGACAATTATGCAACACCTTATCATGCATGTTCAGTGATGTGTAGAAGGGAGGGGATGAATCATCTCTATCTTCTACGATCGAACCTAAGATGACCGTTGGCTTTTCGTCTTGCAAATTGATTGAGTTTGTAGGATGAATTGAGGGTTCATGCAACAACAGTTTAGATAGGATTCTTTTGAAATCTTCATGCTTGACAAGCTCTTAAAGGGGTATAGGGATTCCAATTTTCTAAATTTCATACTTGAAATTAAAAGGGGATGTGGACTTTGGAATTTCTTTCACTTCCAGAACTGAAGTTTTAACCACTGAAGAGGGGATTTGAACTTTCTTACCTTTGCTGCTGCCTGCTACATCTTTAGCAGGATTTTCTGCTATGGTAGGTCGATCAGGAACATCATGATTTCCTTCTTTCTTTTTGGACTTGAGGTTGTATCTATTCGGGCTGCTGCTGGCCTTGTCCCCCTTGCTCAACTCATTTAATTGGCTGTCCATGAGAGACTCCTTGTATGCTGATTTAGTCAAGTGAGGGAAAGAGGATGTGTCTCCAAGACAATGGATTTCTGGATCTAGGTCTTCCTCCTCTCCATCATTATCTGCAACAAGGTTTTTTTGGAGAGGGGTCTGGATTTTCTGATCATCTCTATCTCTGTTCCTTTGTTCCCTTTGGAAAATTTGAGGAGCATTGTTATTAGGCCTCCTGAAGTTGCCTCTGTTATCAACATGTTGAGGATTTCTGTATGTCTGCTTCCCTTCCAACTCCAATCTTTCCATTCTAGCTAAAAGTAATTTTAGTAACTTGGTTACTTCATACTTTTGAGGGGGAGTAGTTGAGGAACCAGAGGTTGAAACTTCAGACCTCCCCTTTCCTTTGTCTCTATCAACCTTACCCCTGAGTTGGTTCACTGCCAAAATGTTGGATTCCACTTCCAAGGCTGCATCTTGCATATGAACCAAGGAAGCAACTCTTCTTTCTTTTAATAGGAGGCAGAAATTAGGGTCAAATGCATTAACATAAGTAATTCTAGCAGAGGCTTCTGTAGGATTTATCTTAGCAGGGATTTTATTGTACATTTTGTTGAATATTTTGGAGAAATCAGAGACAGATTCTCCCTCTTTTCTCTTTAGGGACTCGAACTCTGTGATATAGTACATGAAGTCCTTTTTATCCCCCCATTGTATCAAGAAGCCATCATCTAAAGCCTCAATTCTAGCAATGGATCCAGGAGCGAGGGCCCTGAACCATTTCCTAGCCTCTCCATCAAGGCTATGGACAAAAATCCTTATCCACACATCCTCATCTACGATGACGTAGTTGTTAGCATAACTATAGAAGGTTGTTAGGTGCTCTTCTATAGTTATATCTCCTCGCCTGTGAACTTAGGTAGCTTCTTAAGGTAGCAACCAGTAGGAAGGGTGTTTAAAGGTTGAGGTAACATGAGAGGCGTGTATCTGGAAGCTACTATAGTGTCCATTTTGTTTCTGGGTGGATTTTCTCTTTCCATTGGAGTGTGAATAGGAGGAGAACCAAGAGGGGATGGATTTTGGGCAGGAGACACTGGGACTGTAGTTCTGGGAGAAGGAAGAAACAACTGAGTATCTGGGCCGAAGGTTGCAGCTCTAGGAGGAACATAGGATTCTCCTACAACAACTCTAATAGGGGAAGGTATAGTAAAAAATTGAGTGGGAAAATCTCCTAAGGTCTTGGGTCTGAGCCAGGGAACGACCTTAGGGGAGATGGGAGTGTTGAAACTTTCTCCTTCCAAGATGAGGCCAGGGGAGGAGAAAAAAACAGGAAAAATCCCAAAATTTAAGGCTCTAGAAACTCCAACAAAAGATATAATAGGAGTATGAGAAGCAACTAATGGAGTTTCAGAGGGAGGATGATGAAAATTACCAGATTCACCTGGTTCGACAACTAAAGTACCTTCTTGAGGGGTCTTTTCCCTTATGATCATTTTCTCTAGATCAGTTTCAGGCGTAGCTAGAGGCAGCTGTGGGTGAGACCTCATGTGTCTGCCTTTCAGAGCCAACTGAAATAGTTGAGTCGGACCAGTGGAGTCGCCAGACAATGGAGTTGCCAGGTGTAGGCTGTAATCTTTAATGGTACTGAGTTCTGATGCACCTTCAAAATTAGTAAGCTTTGTCATTCTATCCCAGGGAAAATCTCCAATTCGTCCTCGAAAAGGATGCCAAAAATGTTAGCACTAGAGGTCACCTTTGGATTGCAGCAGAGGCAAGCCCAGTACCCATAAGTTTTTATGTCACAATAAATAAAATTAAAGGAGGTCGAATATGTGAAAACTCAATAAAATATCGCTTTAACTCAGAAATATGAACCAGGCAATGCATGGGCAAGTGAGGTCTTTATTTAACTTCAGTCGATAAGTTTTAATAAAGGGTGAGTAGGGGAAGAACAAGTGAGGAGATGTAGAGGTCTTCTATGGACATCATGTATTCTTGTAGCCTAAGGAAGAAAAGTTTCAAGAAAAAGTTCCTCTTGGACCTAAAACTTTGGGAAACTGAGAGAACGCTATAACAACACTTCAATCAAACCTCCATTGCAACACAATCACAAAAATTCATGTGAATCCTTCAATCATGAACTCTCAGTATCAGATGCAAAAGAGCGGATAAAGGAGCTGACTTAGATTAAACAAGAAGTCTCAAATCTTATTACATAACAAAGAACTAGAGCTGTATCAAAACATTACAATCAGGAGCCTAGCTCAACCATCAACCTTTACAAAATATGGGAAAAACTCCTATATACTTGGAACAAAATAACAAAATCCTACTTGAGCCTTTGCCTTGAAGGCATTACATCTACATGCTTCCTAGCAGACTGTGCATGTAATCTCTTGTCAGATGTGAGCTTTAGTCAGACACAATCTCACTTCAGAATAGACCTGCAAAGGAGCCGACTTGATGATAGTACTTCCTTGGGATTTCTATTTATGGTGGAAACGAAGTTCAACCTCCACCACCCGCTTCAATAATTGCTTTTCTTAGGATTGGGAAGGCCCAAGTCAACTCTGCACCTGTAGAACTTGGCGGCCTCTGCATTCTATCATCTGGATCTGAGTTGGATGTTTGTAGGGGAGGCTTGGTAGACGGACGTGGAGGATGATGTGATGGCTAGAGTAATCGACCCAAAGCAATGAAAGGATTGTGACCAAGTGAGAAGATGCGGCGACAAAGTGGTGACTGGGAGACACATGGGCGCCAATAATTGGGAGCTGAGGTGATGTGAAGAAGGGAGAGGACGCAAGTGGTAGAGAGGGGAACATGACAACATCAGGGAAGATGACATGAAGTGAGAGTGGGGAACATGTGTAGGGATATAATAGGGAGTGACAAGACAGGGGGAAGGGGTAGGCATACGAGAGCGCTAGTGGAAAACAGGTGGCAGAAGGAGCGGGCAACGGTAAGGGAGAGCGGAANGAACATGTGGGGTTCCAAGTTAACGAGGAAGTGCCATGATAGTGGGGGGCCCATGCTAAAAAACCACCAACTCTGACCTCACCCCCCAGCTAAAGGTAGAAAGTCGAGGGGGGGGAGGGGGTCTGATATGGATCTTGAGCTGTAGATCTGAGTGTGCCAATATTAGCCACTCAGATTCATGCACTCCTTATCACATCGCTCCCAAAAGGTCACATCATTCATTCGACTTAGGATAGAAACCATTTTGTGTGTTTTTTTCCCACTTTCATTCATTTCTTTTTCCAAAATGCCCTTTCCTAGGGAAAACACCCCTGATAAACAATGTGTGTTAACAATCAGGATCTGTCTCATAGAGGTGGGGCCATTCAGAGGTCTCGTGGATGCAAGAAACGAGCACTGTGGTGAGTGTCGGGAATGGAGGTCGGTTGAGGCAATCAACAATTGAATTGGTACTTCTTGTTTTATACTTGATGTTGAGGTGGAATTGTTGCAAATATGTGGACCACTTCTAATGGCAGTCATTCTGCAATTTGCCTTGTGTTTGCATGAACTACAATGATTTATGATCCACATGGATGACTGTCTCCTTCCCTAGAATGTAATGCCTCCACTGGCGACAGGCTTGCACAATGGAGTATATTTCTTTGTCGTAAGTATGGTACTTACAAATGACACATGATAGTGTCTCACTATGATAGGCCACAGGGTGGCCGTGCTGAGTGATGACTGTATGCACAACATAGTCTAAATAATCTATCTAGATCTCAAAGGGATGTTGTAGGTTAGGCAATGAAAGCACTAGGGTGGAGCACAAGCGCTACTTCATATCATCAAATGCTTTCTGTTTGGACACAAATTTTTCCTTACCACCACCTCTGGTTATTTCACTGAGGGCCCATGCAATATGTGAGAATCCCAACACGAACCTTTGATAGAAATTGGCATGGCCTAAGAAGCTCTGAAGCTCAATGAGCGTGGTTGGGGTTGGCCAGTGATGGATGAATTGTATCTTGGATGGATCAACATGCAGACCATGTGCATCAACAATGTACCCTAGGTACTGGACCCTATCCATGCAGACGAAGCATTTTTCCAAGTTGGCACATAACTTGTGCTTCCAAAAAGTGTACATAACTTCTTGAATATACTGCAAGTGTTCTTACCAAGTCTTGTTGTAGACGATGATGTCATCCAGATACACCACCACAAAATAATTAATGAAAGGCAACAAGATATCGTCCATCATCCTCATGAAAGTTGTTGGGGCATTTTTCAAACCAAAGGGCATGACGAACCATTCAAAAAGACCTTCTTTTGACTTGAAGGCAATTTTCCATACATCTGTTGGTTCTAATGGGACCTGATGGTAGCCAGAATTTAGATCAATCTTACTGAAGTATTTATCCCCCTTGAGTTGATCAAGGAGATCGTTGATTCAAGTACTAGTTCCTGACTGTGATTTTATTTAGGGCCCAATAATCAATGCAGAGTCGCCAAGTCCCATCTCTCTTCTATAGTAACATGATTGGGCTTCCACAAGGTGATGAGTTGGGTCAGATGTTCCCCTTGTGGAGCAATTCTTGGATCTGATGCTTTATCTCCTCCTTTTCTAGTAGAGAGCAATGATAGACTGGCCCATTGGGTAACAGTGTGTTGGGGGTCATGTCGATGGGATGCTTGATCTGGCAATGCAGAGGTACCTTGATAGGTGATGATAATATGTCTTTGTATTCTTCCATGACCTTATTCACTTGCTTCTGCTACGTGGAGCGGTCTTCCACAGAGGCCATGGATGTGGTTGCAACTTTTCGCTCGCTCTAAGAGCGAATCATGAAAAAGACAAACTTCCCAGTCTGAGAAATGACCTTCCTGCATTGCTTGACATAGATCAAGGAAATAATACTAGGTGGGACTACCTAAGGTATCCTATACAATTTCCTATTCAAAGTAATAATAACACTGCGAGGCCTAGACTCATATACAACATGATGTTTCCATAAATAAGGTTGTCCCAAAAGTACATCACAAAATTCAAGGGGAGCAACATCACACAATACCTCATCTTTGAATGGCTTGATGTCGTATGACAGACGACACTATTGGCTGACGCGGAGATCGCTTCCTTGATGGATCCATCTAATGGTGTAGGGCTACGGGTGTGGCATTGTCGGCAATACTAGCCGCTTGATGACCTCTACTGAGATGAGGTTCTTCTGGCTACCACTATCAAAGATGAAGTTCAACAAAGTGTAAGGCATAAATTAGAGAGCCTCATAAAAATAATTAAATAGTTTCTAATCTACTTCTTTAATTGCTGTTACTTAGTTTAGAATTTCCTTTCTTGATTTTCTTCTACCAGCATAATAATTGACAGTTTCCACCAACATAATAATTGATAGCAACATGATAATCATCAACAAGATAATAACAACAACATACTAACAACATATCAACAAACATCATACTAACAACATAATAATCCACAACAATATAATGATAGCAGAAAATGCATAAAGTATTTACCTCAACCTGAAGCTTAGTTGATTTAGCCCTTTCATGGTTTTTGATGATCCTGCCCAACTGCCCAAACTGAGTATTAACCTCCCAACCAACTAGGAACAACCTCTATGGCTCCCTAGCTCCAGGAATCCTTGCGGTTTCCTGGCCCCCGAGCCTAAAATTCCCAGTAACAACCGTGTCTCTGTGAGAGTTCCCACAAAAAAATAAATTGTTCACTAATCCCCTCCTTTCAACATTTCATCCCCCCCCTTCTTCTTCAATTTAAACTCTCCCAAAACCAAGAAAAAATATCCCTCTCCAAGTCCTCTCCCTTCTTCCTTATCCCTTGAATACCTCCCCTTCAATTCTTCAACCACCTTATCCCCCATTAATTCCCCAACCACCTTATCCCTCCCATTAATTACTTCAACCACCAATTTTAATAATATTATAATAAAGACTCAATAAATTTAATTTGGTAATTAATTAAATTAATATTTATCAACCATGATAATTAAATAATTAATTAAGGTTGTTACATATACCCACCCTTCAAGAAACTTCATCCCAAAGTTAGAGTAATTTACAATACAAGGGTAACGACACACGATTCATACATCCACATCAAATAAACAACATCATCAATTTAAAACACTTATACATACTAGTGTACATGTGCAAGGAATGCATGTGTAGCTAGCACATACATGACTCACACATGCACTAATGCCAATAATGATCACTCCTAAAGTAATTCTTGCATGCGTCCAATCCAATCAACAAGACCATTCATTTAAAAGATAGTAAACCAATTAAAATGTTCGCAAAATCCCTCAATTATAATAATTTAGCACAAACAACATTCATTTAGATAATTGTAGTTTAGTTAAGCAATTATAAATATATATATATATACATATTTTCTTTTCAAAAAGGGGGAAAACAATAAATTCTATTATAAGGCGAAATCCCCACACACACTCAACTATTTCAATTCATCCTTCCTCCCTAACTTACTTCCATCTTCCATCCCTATCCTTCCTTTGCTGGACTATCTGTGAGCGTCAACTATATTGACCTAACTCCAAATAGAACCCGTAAGCGGAAGTGTCAACTCTCTTGACCAAGCTTCCCTAGCAGGAAACTGACAGTCATCATCACACGTCTAGGGGAGCGTGAGCTAACACCATCCTCCCATGACTCCAGGTTTCAGAGGATACATGGTGGGAAATGCCTCCACCCCTCCTAATAGAACTAGGGTCCACACCGTACCATTGAACATACAATGGCACCGTGTTGCTGGGAATTTTGTCATGATATATTCAGTTTTAGGCAGTCTCACCACCTGAAAAACCTGCACTGGTCCATATAGCATAGAAATGCATTCGAACCAACATTAATTCACATACAAAGATTCATACCATATTGTTTCTCGGTTGATGTTCACGACATCAACCTTTTATTATCATTATCCTTTGGCTATTTCATAGCCCATTGACCTGCAGATTAGTCTATAACACAAACTCATACATATTTATGTATTATCATCATGTAAATTCATTTAACTATAATCTCAATTCGATATCCACGTACCAACAACTTTAAATGTCAAATTTTCAAGTTAGAAATAGATTGCATAATATCCATCATAATTGAAATAACGTTAAACATTCATAGAATTGACATTCACATAATAGATTGCACAATATCCATCATCATTCAAATAACGTTAAACATTCATAGAATTGACATTCACATAGGTTCATACGTCTGAAAAGTTCAAGTGTATCATTAATAGTTTCATAGTTAATAGAAAATAAAAGTGATTAGGCCTTGGTAATCCTAGTTGTCTAAGTCAAAAGGTGGCATTACATACACCCAACCTTCGAGAAACATATTCCCGAGGTGGTCAAAAAAGTGAGGGATGATCTCGTCGTAAGGTCTCAACATCCTCCCAAGTATCATATCCTGGGCTATACTTGTCCCATTGGACCTTAAATTGGTCTACCAGATGGTTTCTGAGCTGTCAGACCCTACAGTCCAATATGCATAACGGTTCTACCGTGAGGGTTCCCGCGTCCGATACCTGCAATTCCTTCCAATTCAGTTTATGAGATTCGTCAACAACATAATGACATAGAACAAATACATGAAAAACATTATGAGTTTTATGCAAGTGTGGTGGTAGTACGAGACAATAGGCAACATGTTCAATTATCTCTTGGATTTTGAGCAGTCTTATAAATCGAGGCGACAACTTTGTCCCCTTCTCGAACCGGATGGTACTCTTACTAGGCCTGATACGAATGAAAACTTGATCTCCCACTTTATAACTTCGATCAATCCTATGTGCATCAACATAACTTTTCTATATATCCTGTGCTTCCTTTAGTCTCTGCCTAATCTGAATCACCTATTTCTCCATCTCTTGAATCAAATCTAGCCCAACTGTCACTCGGTTTTCTAACCTTTCCCACCTCATTCCAATGGAGCTATGAAAACTGTTATTGTAGGCTAACTATACCAAAGGTAGGTTCTTCTCCCAATGGGTTTGATTATCCATAACATACATCCTAAGCATGTCTTCCATAACTTGATTCACTCTCTCAGTCTGCCCATCTGTTTCACAATGATAAGTTGTGCTTAAGTTCAGCTAAGTCCCCAACACTGACTGCAAACTTGTCCAAAACCTCAAAGTGAATCGGGAGTCCCTATCCGAAATGATCTTCTTAGGTAACCCATGCAAATGGATGACCTCACTTACAAACGTATGTGCCACATCAGTGACATCGTAAGTGTCTCTAACCGGAATAAAATGAGCACTCTTGGTCAACTTGTCAATTATCACAAGAATGGCATTGTGTCTATGCAATGTGAGCGGCATCCCACAACAAAATCCATAGAAATGACTTCCCATTTGGACATAGGAACATCATGCGGTTGTAGGAAACTTGCCGGGTGGTGGTGGTTAGTTTTTACTTGTTGACACTCTAGGCACTTGGTGATGAAATGGACTACATCACGCTTCATTCCTACCCATAAGAAAATCTTCTTCATGTTTGCGTACATTTCCTTCACACCCAAATGTGCACAATAACGTGCTCTATGGGCTTCCTTGAGTATGATGCTTTGAATATCCCCACCTTTAGGGATGTACATCCTTCCTTGATATCTTAATAATCCATCTGCTTCTAGGATATATCCTTCATACTTTGGGTCTAATTGCCTTCCACTCTGGAGGGTTGAAGTAACCTTTAAATACAAACTATCTCCAAGAAGTTTCCCCAACACATGCTCCCTCAGATTAATTTTTAAGGGTACCAAGGAGAAGACACATGGTCTCATGCTCAAGGAATTTGCGACCACATTCTCCTTTCCTTTGATGTACAAAATTCCAAAATCATACTCAGTCATAAACTCACTCCATCACCTTTGCCTGGCACTGAGATCCCTTTGAGTGAAGAGATGTTTTAAGCTTTCATGGTCCGTTTTGAGCTCAATGTTTCACCCCACTAGATAGTGCCTCCAAAGTTTCAGAGCTAGCAATACAACTACCAACTCTAAATCATGAGTAGTGTAAATCTCCTCATGTTGCTTCAACTTCCTTGACACATAGGCTATCACTCCTCCATCCTGCATTATCACAACTCCCAACCCTTGCTTCGAGGAATCCGTGCAGACTGCGAAGTCTTTTTCCATATTCGAGGCTCATAGAATTGGTGCACTAGTTAGTAACCTCTTAAGATCGATGAATGCACTATCACATTGTTTTTTCCATTCATACCTGACCCCCTTGTGCTGCAAAGTGGCGATGGGTTTCGCTATTTTAGAGAACCCTTCAAAAAATCTCCGATAATAACCCGCTAGCCCCATGAAGCTTCTTACCTCATGAGAATTTTTTGGCACTGGCCATTCCATAATGGCCTTTACCTTTTTAGGTCCACAGAGATTCCTTCATCAGAAATGATATGACCTAAATAGTGAATTTCTTTCTGGAAGAAACAACACTTCGACAACTTGTCATACAATTTTTTTTCTCTAAGGAATGACAACACCACTCACAAGTGTTCCTCGTGTTCTCTTTCGTTCTTGGAATAGAAGAGGATATCATCCAGAAAGACCTATACAAAGCGGTCTAAGTACTTTCAGAATACACCATTCATGAGGCTCATGAATACTACTAGTGCATTGGTCAAACTGAAAGGTGCTACAACAAACTCGTAATGCCCAAACCAAGTTCGAAATGCAGTTTTAGGAATATCGCCTTCCTTAATCCTTAACTGGTGATACCGTAATCGCAGGTCAATTTTTGATAACACCGATACTCCTTTCATTTTATCAAAGAGATCATCTATCCATGGCATTGGGTACCTATTTTTCACTGTAGCACAGTTCAAGTCCCTGTAATCTATACACAGTCATAAGGAACCATCCTTATTCTTGACAAAAATTACTGTTGCACCCCAAGGTAAGACACTAGGCCTTTTTAGCCCTAAGTCAAGTAGTTCATTCAACTGCATCTGCAACTCACAAAGTTTCGGCACCGTCATCCTATACAGAGTCTTGGAAATTCGCCTCGCACCAGGTTTTAGCTCAATGGTAAAATCAAGCTCCCTCTCAGGAGGTAACCCAGACAACTCTTTCGGAAAAACATCCTTAAATTCCAACAATACTGGGTATAGATCCAAGGAGGGTCCTTTCCTTTCATTGACTGCTTCCACTACATATAATCAACAACCTTGCCTCATGCAACATTTAACCTTCATGGTTGAGATAAATCATGGAGACGCTTTCCTCCATACACCGTGGATCTCTACTGACCTTCCTTCATAGTCAACACAAAGCACCCTTTTCGTGAAACAACCTACCATAGCTCGATGGGATTCTAACCAATCGATTCCAATGATTAGGTCATATGTCCCCAAAGTAGTGAAGTACACATTCAACCTAGTAGTACACACTCCTAGGTTTACTAGAAAATTATCGACGCTAGGTCCTACCATTTTTTTTCCCCCTAAATCCATCTCGACTTGTTTAAAGTCATCGTGCTTGTAGGCTACCAACCCACACTTTTCTAATGCATAAGGTGAAATGAAACTATTTGTAGCATCATAATCAAATAAAATTTTAACATTACATGATTTAGTGTACCTAACGACTCCACCACCGTGGATTGATGTTTTGCCTGACGATTATTAACTGCTGCATAAATATGGTGGCTACCACTCACTCTTCCCATCGGGGCCTTTCCTTCTCTATGCACAAATATTGTTTGTGAATTTGGGCAGTCATGCTGGTAATGGGGTCCTCCACACCCCAAACAGTAACACGAGATGGAACCTGCGCATTGCCCTGTGATGGTATCTGAAATGAGTTCCTTCTCTTGGATCCCCTGCCCCTACTTGCTGCATCCTAAGAAGGTCGTAGACCTGCCTGCGTCATTGGTGATGAGTGGGATGCTGCACTCACTTCCATTGAAATACCTATAGAAACTGCTCTAGGTGTGACTCTATTACCATAAGGAGGTGACCTAGAGCTCCCTCCCCCAGAGAAGGTCCTAGAGGCCTTCCCCATGAATTCAGGATGTTGTGGAAAGGTTGATCTCATACCTCTGTTTAAGCTCACATGCTCCTATGCATAACCTGCATTTTCAACTGCTTCAGCTACTGATGAAGGTTTCCACATCCGTACCATGGCCCTTATATTAGGGTTTAACCCATACACAAAACGTTCTGCCTGTCGTTGATCGATATCCATGTACGAGACATATTTTACCAACTCCATGAACCTGATCTTGTACTCTTCTACGGTCCTGTTTCCTTGAACTAGAGCATGAAATGATCCCACCTGTTGTTCCTCATAGTAATTCGACAAATATTTCCTCCGGAACCTTTCCTCAAAAAGTTCCCATGAGACGATGTCTAGGGTAAGGTGCAACTGCCTCTCCAGGTTACCCCACCAGTTCAAGGCATTGTCCCTCAACTAAAATATCGTTATTTTCTCCTTTGATGTGGAAGCATAGTCTCTTAAGGTGAAACATCATGTCATTCCTTCCAACCATGCCTCCAGACGTTCACTTGCATGACCCCCGACAAACTTTGGGAGTTTGATATTCTGTAGTTCTCTGGTGATGTCCCTGGGTGGAGGCCCTCCCTTTGAGTCCCT
>ML801465.1:0-38151 GCA_009831015.1 Picea engelmannii | reverse complement strand
ATGCTTGGACTTGGTTTCATTTTTAGACAAGCTTGAACCAGAGGAAACTATGCTTGAGGTAGGTGGTTTCATTTTTACACAAGCTTGAACCATAGAAAACTATGCTTGGGACTTCCCAACGCATGGTTGGTACTTAGAACTAGCGGCTCAACTTTAGCATGAAGTCCAGAGGCTGAGGCAAATGCCCCCCAAGCTTCGTTTCATCCAACTGCAAAGGAGAATGAAATGAAGCTTCAAATACTAGATGAAGGACTTGACTCAAATAGAGAGGGGGAAAACTATTTCATTTTTTAACGTGCTTGACACAGAAACAAGAACTATGCTCGTAACCTATGTTTCATTTTTTAACAAGGTTGCCACAGAGACGAAAAAAACTATCCTCATAAGTGGTTTCATTTTTTAACGAGCTTGAAATTAAAGAACCATGCTCAAAGACCTCTGTTTCATTTTTTAACGAGGTTTCTACAGAGACACAAAAACTATCCTCGGACCTCTCTTCTTGATCATGGATTCCAAGAGGACAATGCTCCAGAATGACACCATGTCAAGGGACAAAACTCGATCATGGCTTCCAAGAGGTCTTCACTGGAAGGAAGAAACACACTCTGGAAGGACACCATGTCGAGGGTCGTGACAGGAGTAAAAAGATCAGGCTCTAATAACCCTATCGAAGAGATTACCATGTCAACTACTGGATCTAAGTCATCAGAAGTTGAAGCCATGGGTGACAACGCCACATAATTGACCTGTGGCAGGGGCGATACTGTCTACATATAAGAACCATTCAGGGGGGCAATCCAGGTGGGGTCAATGAATGAAAGTTGATCAATAGTCACAACTTGTCCATTGTGAGGGAAAGATATCACACGAAAAAGAGTAGACACAATAGCTTTCATGGCATAAACATAATCTCTCCCAAGGAGTAAATCAAAATCCAAGGGGTCTTGGATGACCATGACATCAATAAAGACATTTTTCCCTCCCAAAGTTACAGGAAACTGAGGAAGGGTCCCTAAAGGTTGATTGGTTCTTCTGTTAAAAGATAACATATTCTGTGTAACCGACGCAAGTGGAGGACAACCCAAAGCTTTCCAAGCAAAAGAGGACAAAATACTAACAGATGAACCTTCATCTATCAGTGTCTGAGGAATGTCTCGACCACAAACCTGCATTGTAATCTGGAAAGGAATGTAAGAGGGAAGATGAGGTCCAGTTAGAACACCCCAATCAAAACGGATGGCCTCATTACTTGGAGGGAGTTTCACGGGAGAAGGAGGAATACCCCCTGACACGGCAGAGTCTGTATCAACGAGAAAAACATGGGCAGTATCAGGTTTACTCTCTAGCGGGAGAGTAGGATCGACCGATGATGAGATCATATCGACCACTTGGGTTTCATTCTCCAAGGGGAGAATGGGGTCGACAGGTGTAAACGGATCGACCACTTGGGTGACACTCTCTAACGGGAGAGTGGGATTGATCGAGGATGGGATCGAATCAACCACTTCATCAACTGGTTCAACTAAGGATGTGACCAGATTGACGACATGATCAACCGGATTGATCGGTGAAGGGACCAGAGTGATCATTCCATCAACTACAAGTGGGTTGAGAGAAATCTTGCGATAAGCAAATGGAAGTTGAGGCTGTGAAACAGTCATGTCTTCAAGTAATTTCGAGGCTTCGTCCATACGAGAACAAAGGTGAGTGATATGACTCCCTTTGCATAACATACACGGGAACTTGACTCTAGTTTTCTTATTCCTAACCGTATCATGACCGGTTGACGGGAAGTCATCAACATGTTGTTTAGAGGCTGACGAAATGGGTTGGCGAGGATGCATAGACCATACTTCTATAACCTTGGGTAGACCAGGGCAATCCTTAAGAAGATGGCTACCCTTACAAAGCCTGCAAGGGTTCTTGAGCTTTGTTAGCTTTGGTTGGCTTGGTTGGAGTGGCTTTGAGATTTTCTTTGTCAAGATAGATTGTGAGTAGTATCAGATCTATGCCCTTAGAATTCTTGGAGTGAAAGTGTGTGGGGAACGAAGGACAGTTGGAAGGGACCTTACGACATCAAGGCCATGGATCCTTAAGTTTGAGATATTGAATTTATTAACTAAAGAGGGATATGTGACTTACCATTTAAACACCACTTCCTCTCTCCATCACCATCCTAGCTCCATTCCAATGCTCATACAATGATGATCCTGCAAAAGAACATAACCAAACAAAGTGATAGTAATAACGTAAACTGAATATAAACTTATGTATGTGATCAAGGAATCATACAATAAAACACAACAAGATTTATAGGAAAGAATCATATTACTGTATCATATTAAATGTGAAAGAGAGATTACAACCATTGCCTTGATGTTGTAAGGTCCCTTCCAGATGTCCTTCGTTCCCCACACACTCCTTGCTCCAAGGATTCTGAGAGCATAGATCTGATAATATTCACAATCTATCTTGACAAAACAAATCTCAAAGCCACTCCAACCAAGATAATAATTCCAAGCCAACCAAAGCTAACAAGCTCCATAACCCATTCTCCATGAGAGCTCCTCTCCTTTTATAAGTTGAAGAGGATAAGATGAGGAGGTTAGGATGATCCCACTAAATCATGAAAGCGAGTAAGATCCAAACCATTCAAATGCCACCTCACCATGGAAGTTTCTCCTTCTAGAAGATTCGAGAAAACACTCGTTTTTCCCACGTGTAAGCATTCTCGCACCCTTCTTATAGTGCAACCTGTGAACTGTTCACACCCTAGCTATGATGCATCCTGCAAGAATCAGGTATTCTCGCACCCTAATACATAGGTAGCCTATGAACTTCCTTTTTTATAAGTTTTTTACATAGGAAAATGCAACTTCTTTTCTCAGGAAAAGTTCTTCTCCCTTCTCTCTTCAGGAACTCAGGCCACTGACCCCTCTGAAGGCAACATATAGGTTTACATCATTAACGGTCATAGGGATGACAAAAATAATGTGTAACAGAGAGCCCCCCAAAGAATGAATTTAGAACAGAGTGATAACTGAAATACTTTGTCGAGTGTGTGTAGGGAACAAGGAACAGTCGGACGGAAACCTGACAACAAACAAGGAAATACAGTACAATAATATATCATCACTGAGGTAGGCATTCCCATACTCAGAATACAAATGACTCAAAGCATAAATGCTGACATGTGAATATCCATGTCAAGTAAGAGAGGTCATGGCCACCAAACATACACTGTGGATCCTTGCCGATATGACTCAAATTTGATCATAGCCACCAAAAATACACTGTGGATCTATGTGTTAAAGACTCAAATTTGAACATAGCCACCGGACATACAATGTGGATCTATGCAACAGTACACTGAATATACTCCAACGCAACCTGGATCTGTCAGAAAATATCCAGGGTCTTCATCTTCACCACTCTATAGTACGAATCTAACCATGTGAATACATGTGTTGAATTCGAACATGGTAGAAACCACTTGATATATTGAATTATAAGATAATAGATTCTGTGTAACCGACGCAAGTGGAGGACAACCCAAATCTTGCTAAGCAAAAGAGGACAAAATAATAACAGATGAATCTTCATCTATCAGTGTCTGAGGAATGTCTCGACCACAAACCTGCACTGTAATCTGGAAAGGAATGTAAGAGGGAAGATGAGGTCCAGTTAGCACACCCCAATCAAACCGAATGGCCTCATTACTTGGAGGGAGTTTCACGGGAGAAGGAGGAATACCCCCTGACACAACAGAGTCTGTATCAACAAGAAAAACATGGGCAGTATCAGGTTTACTCTCTAGCGGGAGAGTAGGATCGACCGATGATGAGATCAGATCGACCACTTGGGTTTCATTCTCCAAGGGGAGAATGGGGTTGACAGGTGTAAATGAATCGACCACTTGGGTGACACTCTCTAAAGGGAGAGTGGGATCGATCGAGGATGGGATCAGATCGACCACTTTGTCAACTAGTTCAACTAAGGACATGACCAGATTGATGACATGATCAACCAGATTGATCGGTGAAGGGACCGTAGTGATCATTCCATCAACTACAGGTGGGTTGAGAGAAATCTTGTGATAAGCAGCTGGAAGTTGAGGCTGTGAAACAATCATGTCTTCCAGTAATTTTGAGGCTTCATCCATATGAGAACAAAGGTGAGTGAGATGAGTCCCTTTGCATAACATACATGGGAACTTGACTCTACTTTTCTTCTTCCCAACCATATCATGACCGGTTGACGGGAAGTCATCAACATATTGTTCAGAGGCTGACGACATGGGTTGGTGAGGATGTGTAGACCATACTTCTATAACCTTGGGTAGACCAGGGCAATCCTTAAGAAGATGGCTACCCTTACAAAGCCTGCAAGGGTACTTGGGCTTACGAGTTGTTTGGGTGATCTTGACATCATCAACACTCCCAACACGATTAACAATAACTGGTTGTTTTCCAACATGTTTGACAGTGGTTGGAGGTTTTGACCCTTGTTTATATTTCTTCTTCTTAATCTTCCTTTTCTTCTTCTTCTTATTCACCAGGTTACTAGCTTCAGAACTTTCAGTCGACGAAGAAGATGAAACGAAAGGCGACATTGCAAGCGAAGAAGGCGAAGAAGACCTTACTAGTGAAGAAGGTGAAGGATCAACATGAGGTTGATGCTCGTGGGGGGAAGTGCTTGTGACTGAAGCACTAACTGCATTCGGGATTACCTGAGTGGAAACCAACCATACCGGTAATCCAATAGTGAGACCTGGAAGGCTCAAAGTAGCGATGTGAGGAGGACTAATGTTTCCATAAGAAGGAAAAACAAAAGGTTCCCCTGGAGCAGAGGTTCCTTCATTGGTCATTTCGGGAACTGACACCATGAAAAAAAAAATCCAATCTAGAGTCCACTAGGGAAAACAAACAACACACGTTAAAAATCTAGGAAGCAAGAAAACAAACAAAACCTTCTCACAATGAGCACACTAGTTGGTGACGAAATCCAACGTCGTGAGAACAAAGTAAGAAGGGGCTAAGATAGAGCGGGTGGAAAAGTTACGTTGACGACCTACTTAACGGACTTACACCCTGGTGAAAGCTCCCACACATAATCATGGGTATACCCTCCAAGGAGCCCGAGTGAGTTTGGCCAATGTCGATTCCAGGTACTGTGAAGACTTGCCCCTCCACAGTCACCTCGTGTAAAGAACCTAGAGAGATAGACCACTAAGGTTACCAATTACTACAATGATGCCTGGGGAAATAGTCAACAGTCCAATCCATGTGCAAGGGCAGGGTATCTAGCCCGAAATCAACTCGAAAGGATTCCACTCATCATTGTGGGTATACCTCTCAAGCGACCCCCATAATACGCGCAACCTCTACACCAAGACCAACAAAGCAGGGTGAGTAACTCTGCCAGTCTCAATGCGACCTTGTGATTGACCCTTGTGTTAGAAGGGCTTCCCAGGACAAAATGTAATAAGTGGATTTAACCGCTCCCTAACTCAAGATTATATGTTTGTTTGCAACTTTGGAAAGTTATCTTTCACACCTATTCCAAAGCCCTACAACTAATCTAATGTAGGTTTGCTACTAGAAAATATAAAATTGTCTAATCAATTTTAGTAAGCGCTTTATTTTATGGCTGTTGTTACTCAAAAGGAAAATGGCGTGGACAATATGGTGTTTCGACCGACTCGAAAGTTATGCAAAGATATGAAGATGCAATCTTTTCATTTCGATGAAAGCTATTCTACGAGAAGGATAAAACATTTATCATTCCCATATGCACGATGTCCCAAAATATATTAAACTCATCAATATCAAGATTCTCAAGAAATGAGAAAAAGGTACTGAACACCAATGCACGATTCATGGCCCCCCCCGGCCATGAGGGGAATTTTTTTTCATAATTTAAGATAAAAAAACGCCAAGAATCATGCAATTTCGCTACTTGAAATGCAAGGATGCCCCCAATCTAATATAAAACAAGAAATTAAATCTTTTTGTTTCAAAAATTTCACTAAAAGCAATAATGAACTTTCTTAAAACAAAGAAACCCAAACTAAAAGTTTTCTTTTAAAGTGAACTATTAAGAAGAAATATGATCTTTCCCTAAACAATTCTAAAGAAAACACGTGCTTTGTAATTGAAAGACACTCAAAGCAAGAGACTAATCCTTCAAAACCAAACAAAGCAAAAGTGACTAAAAGCAACTCAAAGGATGTCAAGCAGACTGTAAATAGATGAATATAGGCTCTAAAAGCTCAATCCAGCTGATTAAAGCAAAACTGGGTCATCAAAAGATGACACGACCCAATCCAAAAAGTTTACAAACAAGTTCGTAGCCTAGCAGTATATTACAGTGCGAGAATTAGGTATTCTCGCAGGCTATACATTGGTAGGGTGCGAGAAGTTCGCACTGAACCTAACAGCAGGGTGCGAACACCAATGATTCTCGCAGTCCATAGAGAGGTACAGTGCGAGAATATCTGTAATCAAAGAAAATTTTGAAAAAGGACAGGGAATCTAAGTGAACTTCTAGATCCAGAGAGTCTGGATGGATCTCCCACAGACTCAGAGACCAGAAAACAAGCAATCAAAGCAAGGGAAACTAGACTAACTAGGAAACAATCTGTTCCCCAGTGGAGTCACCAATTTTGTTATCGGACTAATCGGTAGGTGCAGACACTAACTGATCTCCCTAGATTCACCTATATCTAGAACAAAACACACCAGAACATGACACTTTCCTTAAGTTTTAGATATTGAATTTACTAACTAAAGAGGGATGAGTGACATACCATTTAAATGTCGCTTCCTCTTGCCATCGCCATCCTAGCTCTGTTCCAACGCTCATACAATGATGAACCTGCAAAAGAACAAAACCAACCAAAGTGATAGAAATAGCATAAACTCAATATAAACCTATGTTTGTCATCAAGGAATCATACAATAAAACACAACAAGATTTATAAGAAAGAATCATATTAAATGTGAAAGAGAGATTACAACCATGGCCTTGATGTCGTAAGGTCCCTTCCAATTGTCCTTCGTTCCCCACACACTTTCACTCCAAGAATTCTGAGAGCATAGATCTGATAGCTACTCACAATCTATCTTGACAAAGCAAATCTCAAAGCCACTCTAACCAAGCTAATAATTCCAAGCCAACCCAAGCTAACAAGCTCAAGAACCCCTTCTCCATGAGAGCTCCTCTCCTTTTATAAGTTGAAGAGGATAAGGTGAGGAGGTTAGGATGATCACACTAAATCATGAAAGCGAGTAAGATCCAAACCATTCGAATGCCACCTCACCATGGAAGTTTCTCCTTCTAGAAGATTAGAGAAAACACTCGTTTTTCCCACGTGTAAGCATTCTCGCACCCTACTTATAGTGAAACCTGCGAACTGTTCACACCCTAGCTATGATGCAGCCTGCGAGAATCAGGCATTCTTGCACCCTAATACATAGACAGCCTACGAACTTCCTTTTTTATAAGTTTTTTACACAGGAAAATGCAACTTCTTTTCTCAGGAAAAGTTCTTCTCCCTTCTCTCTTCAGGAACTCAGGCCACTAACCCCTCTGAAGGCAACAGATAGGTTTACATCATTAACGGTCATAGGGATGAAGAAAATAATGTGTAACACGCGAGTCGAGGGTATCACGGAGTTTGTGAGTCCTTTGCATAGCAAGAGGTAGCAAGAGCTCTTTGTAGGCTCCTCCTCCTCGAGGGCTTGGTGTTTGGTGCTGGACTTTAGCTCTTTGTGGACGCTCCTTGAGGTCTTGGCATTTGGCGCTGGGCTTTGGCTCTTTGTGAATGCTCCTTGAGAGATTGGTGTTTGGCACTGGGATTTGTCTCTTTGTTTCATACAAGCAGTGCAAATGACATAGCGCTCACTTTTGGTTTTATCTGTCAACCAAATGCAAGGACACGTTGAGCACCCTTTACGCCGCTTCTCGGTTAGTGGACTTCGGTTTCTCGGAATGGTATGGCATTGGTTTAGTTTTCTATTCTTAGTTTGTTGTTCTCAGTTTCTGAGTGGTCTCAGTTTGACCCGTAGTGTAGTAACAAGTTATTCTTGTAGGCTCCCTCCTCGTGGTTTGGCCCTTTGACGCTTAGTCTTGGGAATTTTTTACTTGGTAGACTGGCTCATAGTCATACAGTTGGACTTGAGATGAACGTGTTCCGAGCCCCAAAGAAGAACACTGATTTCATCACCTACAATGGCAAGGGATTCACCCTACAAATCCCGTCAAAGTGGAACCCCAACAAAGAGGCTAAGTACCCTGGGTAGGTGCTCAGATACGAGGAAAACGAAGATGCTGTCAATAAGGTCTCCGTCATGGTCATTCCCACCGACAATAAATCCATCAAGGATTTCGTTCCTCCCCATGAATTCCTTTCTCAGGTGGATTTTCTTTTTTTTCTTGGGAAACATGCATACTCTGGAAAGGCATAGTTAGAGGGAGGATTTGAGATGAGGTTCGATGAGGTTTGGTTTCAAATGAGCACAAAGGTCTTGTGGGCTCCTCCTCCATGCAACTTGGTTTGGCGCTTGGTCTTAGCTTTGTGTTGTGGTGTGTACTCGGAATCGATGCATACTCGGACTGAACCCTTGTAGGGATAAGGTATCACGGTTGCCAGGGACCAACCCAAAGTTCCATCATCAACAAGATGGAAATAACAAGACAAAATGCTTGCGCCCATCGTGGGGCTCAAATTCTTGGATGCTTGGACTTGAAATTGGAGATTGGGCTCGTTGAACCTAAATCCCAATATATATTTTTTTATTCTGTTCGCCCTTTGTGGCTTAGCGCTTGGTCTTCGTACTTGGTCGATGTGTTAGGATTTGGTGTTGATTTAAGGTGCCACATGCTATGGCCTTGGTTGGATGATTGTGTCCTTGGTTTTATGGCTAGATATTGGGACTCGATGTCTTAAGCCCAATATATTTTCCTATTATACCGGTGTGGGCTCTCCTCCGCGGCCTCGATTTGGTGTGTGTTGTCTTTTGTTTGGTATTTCTTAGTGATGGAAGTCTGGCCCTCAGTCTCATAATTAGAGATAGGGCTCGATGGATAGGCCCAACATTTTTTTACTTTTTTTTTTTTATATTGTTAATATATTTCTTATTTTTATATTTTTTATCTTCATAGTGCAATACTTTGGCTTCAAGGGTTTTCTCCTTGTGCCTTATGTGGGTGCTCTCTTGTGACTTGGTACTTGGTAGGCTTGACACTTGGTATCGACTATATACGTGGAGATTGGGCTCAATATGGTATAAACCCAATATTTTTTTACTTATTTATTTATTTATTTTTTATTTTTTAGGTGTGCTAAGCTATATATGTGCGTGCGCGCGCGCGCGCGCGCGCGTGTGTGTGTGTGTGTGTGTGTGTGTATTTTAGAGCTTTCTAGGATGTAAGTGTTATAATTATTTCCTCTGGTTATTTTGCAGGGGAGGATGTTTGTAGGTACAAAGGTTGGAACAATGGAACAAGGAATATATGGACATGAGACTAGAAGAGGTGTGGCAGGGTCTTTTCCCTGGTGCACTCACCCTCTTGTCCAATAATTTTCTGGGTAGTTTCCTTAGGGTTCTAGGGTCCTTTTTGGGTTATTTTTGGTTTAATTAAGGGATGTAAACAAAGGGTAGCTACATGAACCTGTTTAAGGTTCAGGGTGTAGGTTATATGCTATCTTAGGAACTGGTTTGCACAACTAAGTGGTTGTTCAAGCCCAAGGTTTCAGTTTAATTAAATACTTAAATACTTTCTAATCTACTTATTTAATTAATGCTACTTATTTTAGAATTTCCTTTCTTGATTTTCTTCTACCAACATAATAATTAACAGTTTCTACGAGCATAATAATTGACAACAACATGATAATCAACAACAAGCTAATAAAAAAAACATACTAACATCATATCAACAAACAACATAGAAACAAGAACATACTAACAACATAATAATCCACATCAATATAATGATAGCATAAAATGCATAAAGTATCTACCTCAACCTGAAGCTTAGTTGATTTATCCCTTTCCTGGTTGTTGATGATCCTACCCATTTCCCAAACTGAGTATTAACCTCCCAGCCAACTAGGAACAACCTCTCTGACTCCCTATCTCCAGGAATCCTCACGGTTTCCTGGCCCCCAAGCCCAAAATTCCCAGCAACAACTGTGTCTCTGTGAGAGTTCCCAAAAGAAAACAAATCGTTCACTAGTCTCCTCCTTTTAGCATTTCACCCCCCTCCTTCTTCTTCAATTTCACCTCTCCCAAAACCAAGAAAAAAGATCGCTCTCCAAGTCCTCTCCCTTCTTGCTTATCCTCTCCCTCGAATCCCTCCCCTTCCTTCAATTCTTCAACTGCCTTATCCCCTATTAATTCCCCAACCACCTTATCCCTCCCATTAATTACTTCAACCACCAATTTTAATAATATTATAATAAAGACTCAATAAATTTATTTTGATAATTAATTAAATTAATATTTATCAACCATGATAATTAAATAATTAATTAGGGTTGTTACACGGAGTGCCTTTTACCCATATCTGTGAATGAAGGAGGCACTCGCCTTCCTCTAGCTCATCAGGTTCATTGGGCTAGATCTTGGTGGTAGCAAAAATGGCACTGGGTTCTACGTCAATGATCAGTCTCCCCTTTTCTAGTTCCAACTCAAAGTCGGAACCCACATCTGATTCATAGGCTTTTACCTCAGCCACCAATGACTGCTTTGAGCGGCAATCATTAGTGTTATGCCATGGGATCTTATAGAAGTCGCAACACTTCCTGGTATCTTTATTCATCTTCCCATTGTCCTTATTTTCTTGCGGATTAGACTGGTTGTCCCGAGGTTTCCCATATTTTCTTTATTCTTTGTTCTATGGGTTGGGGCTTCCCTTACCTTGCTTCTACTGTGAGGGTTTCCCAGACCCAAATTACCGTGTCTTTTGTTTCAGCTTCTGCTTGATTTTGACGGCATATTGCTAGGCTGCGCCCAAGGATGAGATGTCCAAAAACTCCTTTTATGTATGGATGTATCTATGCAAACCGCCACGGTAATTGAGCACTATATTTCGCTCAGAATATTTGATATCTATCTTGGTGCGCAAGGTATGGAAGACATTAGTGAACTTTGGCACTGTTTGGTCTCTTTCCTGCTTTAGTGTGGTCCATCTTGTATACAAGTCGTCATAACTTCCAATAGGGTAGTATTGTTCCTTAATAACATCCCTGAAGGAACCCCAAGTGGGTGCAACTGCAAATAATGTGGATCCCTCTATTTCCTATTGCTAACAGAATGTCTCCCACCAATCTTTGACTTTAGGGACGACCTTGAGGAGTGTAGATGTAATCTTTTCTCTATCGAAAAAGTTGTGAACAAAAAAATACCCTTCTAGAAGTTTTAACCATTTATCTACGACATCAGAATCTATTTGAGTTTAAAATATGGGAATATCAAAATTGATTTGTACCTTGAAGGGGGCGGCACTTACGCTTGAGGTGGATGTGTCACTTTTCGACAACTATCAAAGGATTTGTGCAAAGTTGTACATCATCTCGTTCCTTTGTTGCTTAAGGGATTCCTCAAGCAACATGTTGAAAGGATCTCCTATCCCATTGTATTTCTTTTCACCCGCCATGGATGGTTTCTTGGGCATGCAAGAGTAGTTGTCCTCAAGAGAAACAAGCTCGAGACTCAACTCTCTATACCTTGACCGTGTCATGGACATGCATTAAAAAAAAACGACAAGGAGCACATCGCTTTGATACCACTGATCCAAATTTATGAGTGGAACGAAATGAAACCATAGATTTATAATATTAACATAGAGACATAGTAAAAAATAACAAAGATACAATAAAACTTGTCTTCTATTAAATAAGGAATATGCTGAAAACTGTAAAATGCAGACTGAAAACAAGCTTGCTAGAAAGGTGGCATCTTATCTCTGAGAAGAGATGTGATGGCTACGCTCATTCACAAGAAGATGAACACAATGAGGCTCTGAAGGCCTTTTTAAAATAAACATGAATTCCAAAACCCTAGACATCCAAAAACCTAACCCTAGGATATGAGGCGCCAAAAGTCATGTGGGCCCCGTTGGGGTAAATTAGTACATCAACTTCCCGTGGTTGTAAATTTTGCATACAATCTCCATTTAGGGTGCATGATATCTCGTTGGAAAGGTATTGACAAAGAGCTTCATTTAGGGGGATTAATTAGAGATTTTTACTCTCATTGAAGTGCCTGATCGCAACAAAGCGTCGTTTAGGCCCTCAAAATGGCCCCATAAGTTTAGGAACTGGAAAATTGCTAAAAATAGTAAGTTGCTAAAAAAATATTTTGAGCCAGTTGGACAAGGTGGGTGACCACCGAGATCCTCCTGGATCAGAGAGTCTCTATAAATTTCAATTTGAGAAACTCCATTTTTCCAAGCTAGCATTAAGACCAGTTTTAGTGACATTAGTTCACAAAAGTTATTTGTGTCATTGCCTAGTCCAACCTTAAAAGACATGATGTGAGTGGGGGAGAGATGTAAAATTCCTTCAATGCCGGCTTTAGGGGGGGATCCTTGGGAGGCTACATTGAAGAAAGCCCATGGAAATTCTTTATTTATTTATTCTTTGGGAGAGTGCTTTGAGGTGTATCCTTCCTTATATCGGGGAAAAGCAGAGAGGATGTTTAGACTTTGGATATCACATTTCAATGGCATGGTATCCTTATATTCAAAGAGTTTGGAGTTTTTATCTATCCAAAGTCCCCAAGCTATGGTTATATGAATAAATTTATACCTCTTTGTATCCTTGATCATACACCAAGGGCATATTCAATGGAGTTCCCTTTCGAAGCATTGTTCAAACTAGTCAAGCGATCATATTCCTACCATGCTTATAGAGTATAAGCACATGTCATAATAAGGTGAGAGTTGGTTTCATAGTCATATTTGCTAAGACAACACCAACCATGTCCCTCATAACTTATTTTTTGAAGGATGTCCCATGTTAGGGCTTTATCATTTAACAATAACCTCATAAAGATTTTTTATTTGGATGGACATTTAAATTTCCAAAGTATCCTCAACCACTAGGATTGTGGGATATCATTACCCTCAATAACAAGGGCTTTGTATCCTAGTTTACGCTCATAATTAAAAGTAGGATTCAAATACCAAATGAGCTCATTTTCTTCTTTGTTCATATTTATGAAACAACTTCTTAGCATTCTAGTGTAGCTTTCCCATATTTTTTCATTCTCCTCTCGTAGTCCAATCTCCTCCCAAGAAAGCCATTATTGCAGCCTATCCATAGTTTTGTTTCCTCGAGCTGCTTGTCTCATAGTATGGTAGTCTTTAATTTTCAAGTCCAAAATTAGTTGGGGTGGGATCCTATATTCATATTTGTTGCCAATCCAGGTGTCCAAGCTAATTTGGACTTTGTTACCTCTGCCAATTCTCTATACTAGCCAATTCCCTATTAGGGGAAAGGCCATAACCATTACTTTCCATATTATTGAATCATTCTAAATATGTCTAACTGGATTTCTAATCCATTCCTCTATGGAGTCAAGAGTAATATATTTATATTTGATTACCTATGCCTAGATTCCAAAGCCTTGTATCAATCTCCATACAATGTTGGCTATGAAAGCCTTTGAAACAAATAAATAATATTTTATTGATTAATAATTAATAATTAATATTTTTTGATGTGGTTATTGTTGATGCATGGTATCATATGACATGTATTTCCACATAGGTATATGTGTCTAGACGTGTGAAAACCATCCAAAGATTTCTATCCTTGACTTTACTTTAATTAAAGGAATTATTAAAGTAAAGTGCTTTTATTTAGTAAGTTGAGTTTTATTTAAGGAAATACTTTAATTAGCATTAGTGAATTAAATAATAGTTGTTGATCTTAATTGAGGTTAGAAGTAATCTCAATTGTCAATCACTTTGGATATTAGGGTTAATTCATAAATCAATCTTATAAAAGAAAGGCTAGGGTGAAGGAAGAAGACACTTGACAAATTGATCGAGAGAGATCAATTTGACACAGAGAGGATTGGATCATAAAGAAGTGTGATTCAAAGAGATCTTGGATAGGTGGAGAAGGAATTCCATCTAGAGATCCAGGCCAAAGAAAGAGAGAGAATAGCCGTACAATAGAAGGATCATCCGCCACGGAGAATGCAAGTATTCCGGTACAGTCCCATTGTTAGCATGGGTTTCAACTTTAGAGTTGCACATATAGCGCATGATAATGCATATATCAATGTAACAATCACGTTGTTTCCATACATGATCATACAACAAGTTTGGCAACAAATCAAGCTAGTCATGCTTTTGGTGTACTTTGTCTCTTTTCTCTTTGGGCCATTTTCCCAGTAAGGGATCCCTTGTAAGCTTTGAAGTTATTTGAAGGATAAGATTAGTTGATGGGAAAAATATCTTTTTGTATTGCACATGAGTTTTTGGTTTCCAGTATTGCTTCCGCTATTTTATTTGAGTTGAATATTCCAATAGTGTATTTTTATTTTGTGAGATGCTAATCCGATTTGTAGTAAGGAAATCACTTGATAACAAGATACCTAGGTGCCATAGTAAGGGGATTTCAACATGGTATCAGAGTAGTCGCTCTAAGAGGAAGAAAGATGTCATATCCATAGCAAGGGATATAAAATCTATCAGATCCACAAGAGATATTAGCAGATTCATAGCAGGGGATATCAAATCTATCAGATCCGCAATATATATTATCAGATCAATAACCAACATGAATAAATCGAAGGACAAATTTTAGGGAAACAATCATACTGCAGTCAGGTTGGTCACCGAGGACAGTGAATTTTGTTTTGATACAAGTGCACATATATCACAATTATTTGGTTACAGGTCGCATGGAACAACACATGTATATGCATAATAGTCACATTGTTAGCACATATAGCATGGCTAGAGGCCGTACAAGTCAGTACATGGGTAGTTTCAACAACCTGTTATTTCTAGGGCAGTTTATGATCAGGTCTAAGGTATGGAAAAAAAAACCTTTGAGAGTTGAAGACAGACTGGATGGAGCATCCAACTTATTATCTTGGAAAACAAGAGTGACTTTGGCATTAAAGGAGTATGACCTTTGGGAGTTAGTGGAAAAAATAGTTTCCTCATTGACAAATCCTGCAGATTTGGTAGTTCTCTAGAAGAAGGAGATCAAAGCTGAGTGGGTACAACCAAAGATATGTTTGATGTCTTGGTAGGCTTATTCCAGAGCACTAACATGAATAGGAAAATGGTCTTAAGAAATAAAATTAGATTCATGCATATGTCTAGATCTGAAAATGTTACGAACTATTTCATGAGGATCACATAGGTATGTGATCAACTTGCAGCCATAGGGGACAAAATGAAGGACATAGAGTTCATGAATGTGGCATTGAATGGTCTTCCCAAGTCATGGGAACCATTTTTAAAGGGAGTCTGCACTCAGGAACATCTTTAGGATTGGTAGATACTTTGGGATGATTTCCTCCGGGAAGAGACTTGGGAGGAGTTTATGAGAAACAAGTAGGGGAGTAGTGATGAGAACTTGGCTCTTGTCGGTAAGACAAAGAAGGAAAAAGGAAATAGTTCTAGAAAGAAGGATAAAAATGATGGAGGATCGTCACAACCAAGGAAGAAGAAGGACTTGAGTAAAATCATGTTATAAGAATGGAAATTTTGCATCTCAGTGTCCTTAGAATAAGGAGGATAAAGGAAAGACACAGACAACAACATCAACAGAGACACAACTTGACGTGTTTGCAACAAAGTTTGAGAAGGATTACTCATTGATTTCTTGCCTTTCTACCAACACACCTACTGGGAGTGCATGGTACTTGGACAATGGTGCATCTCATCATATGAGTGAAGCACAAGAGACATTTAGCAGTAAGACAGAGAGATACTCATATGCTAATGTGGAGCTTGGTGATGATGCCAAGTATGCAGTGAATGGAGAGGGAAAATTTATGTTCCAACTCGAGTTAGGAGGTTCGTTATATGCCCAGGATGTGCTATGCATACAAGGTTTGAAGAAGTATTTACTCTTAGTCTCAACTATGGAGGACATGGGTTTTGTCATTACTTTTCAAAGAGGGAAAGTACTTATATGTCTAGAGAATGCTAGTCTAGGCACAACAATGGTTGTTGGGGTTAGAGAGGGAAATTTATACAGGTTGCAGGGAAATCCTATTCAGGCTTTGGTACATGATAGTGACAACCTAGGTGAGTTGTGGCACATGAGGTTGGGACACCTACACTACATATTATTGTCGATTATGAGGGGGATTGTTACAAGTCTTCCATAATTCAATATTGAGAAGCAAGGAGTGTGCATAGGGTGTGCATTTGGAAAGAATTCCAAGGTTTCTTTTTCTAGCAGCGAGATTAGGTCCAAGGGGATCTTGGATCTTATCCATTCAAATGTGAGTGGGGCAATGTCAGTAGCATCGATACATGGATATTCATACTATGGAACTTTTATTGATTATTTTTCAATGAAAACCTGGATCTTCTTTATGAAGACCAAGGATGAGGTCTTTAGTTGGTTTCAGAAGATTAGAGCTTAGGTGGAAAACTAAACAGGGAAGAAGATAAAGGTTTTGAGGTCAGATAATGGGGGATATTACACCTCTAATGACATCAAGGATTTTTGCAAGGAGAAAAGGATCAAGAGGGAATTGAAAGTCTAATACAACCCTCAACATAATGGGGTTGTGGAGAGAAATAATCGGTCCATTATTGGTTCTGCCAGGGCTACTATACATGACCAAGAGTTTCTTATGTTTCTTTGGGAAAAGGCACGTAACACAACAATGTTTGTGCAAAACATGAGTCCTCACATGATATTGGGGGAAACTACTCAAGGCCTTCTCAGGAGTGAAGCTAGAGATTGGTCATTTGCAGATCTTTGGTTGTTCAATCTACCTCTATGTTCCTGTGGAGAAGAGGATGAAGCTAAATATTTGAGAACATAAGGGTATATTTGTGGGGTACAACGAGACCTAAAAGGATTAAATGATATTCTTACTAGCATAAAGGAATATAATTGTGAGTAGAGATGTTAAGTTCAAGGAGAACTTGACATCTAGGAGATATCAAGATTCATAAATAGTGACAAAGGAAAAAGGAACAACAAGATATGAAGGATGAGCCATACTCAGTAGTTCACACTTCAGGTGGAGAGGATGAGTTATCCCCTTCTAGTCCTGTTAGGAGACCCAGGTGGCTATTATAGACATTGAAGGATGTTGGTGAGGCTCCTAGGTGTGTGATTAGAGAGTGTAGGCCTCCGAAGAAGTTTCTGAACTATATGACACTTATGAGTTGCATCATTGATGTTGAGCCTTCCAGTTTTGAGGAAGTAACGGATCAACGGGTATGGCATGATTCCATGGTAGAGGAGTACACCTCTATTATGAGGAATGATTTTCTGGAGATAATGCTGAGACTAGAAGAGAAGTTAGTTGTGAGTTCCAGGTGGTTCTATTAGATTAAGCATGCTGCATATGGTAGCATCGAGAAGTTCAAGATGAGGTTTGTGGCGAAAGGGTTCTCCTATAAAGAGGGAGTGGAATACGAGGAGAATTTTTCTCCAATTTCCAAGTATGCTTCTATTCGAGGTGTTATTTATATTGCTTCAGTTATGAGGTGGAGGATATATCGGATGGATGTGAAAACAATGTTCATCAATGAGATCATTGAGGAGGAAGTAAACATAGAGAAACCTTAGGGATTTGATGTACATAGGAGGGAGTCTCATGTGTGTAGGCTTAATACAACCTTGTACAGACTCAAACAAGCACCTGGGGCATGGTATTGCAGGATTGATGGATACGCTCAAAGCATGGGATTTACCAAGAGTGAGGAAGATCCTAACTTGCACTTCATACTTTTTGGGGTAGATCCACTCATCCTAGTTTTGTACATAGATGATTTGTTTCTCATAGGTGCATATGAGCTTATTGCAGGGTGCAAAGAAGACTTGGCTAGTGAGTTCAATATGAAGTACATTGTCTTGATGCATTATTTTTTGGGGTTAGAGACATGGAAGGTATCAAGAGAGATCTTCCTTGGCCAAGGGAAGTATGCAATAGAGATCTTGAGGAGATTAAGGATATAGGACTGTATAATGATGGCTACACATATGGTTACCAATTTGAAGAAGATAGACACTTCAAATTCAAATTTGGTGGATCCTAGAATATATAGGCAGCTGATAGGGTCCTTTATGTATTTGGTCAACACCAGGCCATGTATTTGTTTTTTTGTGAATACCTTAAGTCAATTCATGGTGGAGCTAAGGCGGGTGCATTGGATTGCAGCAAAGCATGTGCTCAGATACTTGAGAGGTATAATGGAGTATGGATTGAGGTATCTTGGATGAGATGGAGTGGATTTGCAGGGATACTAAGAGTCAAATTGGGTAGGGAGTTCAATATATAGAAAGAGCATCTCAGGGTGCTACTTCAACTTGGGATCAACAATGATTACATGGTTCGACAGGAAGTAGATTTCTATAGCACTTGGTTCAGCAGAGGTAGAGTATATGGCAACAATTATGGCTATCTATGAAGCCATTTGGCTTTGAAAATTGCTTACAGGTTTATTTGATCAGGAGTTGGAGTCTATGGTGATATAATACGATAATAAGAGTTGTATCAAACTCTTGAAGAATCCAATATTCCATGATAGGTCCAAGAATATTGAGATCATATACCACTTCATCTGAGATATAATATAGAAGGGAGTAGTGAAGCTTCAATATATTTCCACAGATGAGCGGGTTGCAAATATTCTGACCAAACCCTTGGTGAAAGGGAAGTTTGTGTTCTTCAGAGATAAGCTTGGAGTGGTGAAAAATACCTTCCTCTCTAAAAGGAAGTGTTGAAGCATGGTAGCATTAGAAAGGTATTTCTGCACAGGTCTATGTGTCTAAACATGTGAAAATATTCCAAAGCCTTCTATCCTTGACTTTACTTTAATTAAAGGAATTATTAAAGTAAAGTGATTTTATTTGGTAAGTTGAGTTTTATTTAAGGAAATGATTTAATTAGCATACGTGAATTAAATAATAGTCGTTGATCTCAAGTGAGGTGAGAAGTAATCTCAACCGTCAATCACTTTAGATATTAGGGTTAAGTCATAACTCAATCTTATAAAAGAAAGGTTAGGGTGAAAGAGGAAGACACTTGACATATTGATCAAGAGAGATTGATTTGGCACAGAGAGGATTGGATCATAAAGGACTGTGATTTAGAGAGATCTTGGATAGGTGGAGAAGGACTTCCATCTAGAGATCTAGGCCAAAGGAAGAGAGAGAAAAACCATACCATAGACGGATCAACTTTCAAAGAAAGTGCATGTATTCTGGTATAGTCACACAATTAACACGAGTTTCCACTTTACAATTGTGCAGATAGTAGAGGACATCATATATATTAGCGTAACAATCATGTTTTTGTTGTACATGATCGTACAATAGGTTTGGCAATAGATTAAGCTAGTCAGGTTTTTGATGTACTTTGTCTGTTTTCTCTTTAGGCCATTTTCCCAGTAAGGGATCCCTTATGAGCTTTGAAGTTAATTGAATGATAAACTTAGTTGATGGGAAAAATATCTGTGTGTATTGTGCATGAGTTTTTGGTTTCGAGTATTGCTTCCATTATTTTTAATTGAGTTGAATATTCCAATAGTGTATTTTTTTTTTGAGTTGCTAATCTGATTTGCAATAAGGAAATCACTAGATAACAAGATACCTAGGTTCCAGAGTAAGGGGATTTCGATAGTTATCGTAGAAATTTGTGATGTGTTTAAATGTATGTGTACATAGCCAAGCATTACAATATGTTGAAGATGAACATATAGAACCAAGAATCTAAATATGTTATTAAGTGTTGCATTGGAATAAATAAATGCAAAAATGTATTAAACAATAACATTTCTTATTAATTGTAAGTATGACAATGGTTATAACCCAACCATCCAAAAGGGTAAAATAATCAGAATATACAATAATCAATTTTTTTGGACATATACAATATGATAAAGAAAGACTCTAATTAGTTGAAATCCTCAAAGGGTTGTCTTATTTGTCATTTGAATTACTTTCATTGATATTGGTTTCTTCCACTCTCAAGAATGATGTTCACATATCAATTACACTATATGCTTGAACGCCAACCTCTTTTTTTTCCCACTCTCGCTCATGTTAACCCCACAAACATATATACTATGGTTAATTATAAGCAAATGGCCATCTACATCACAATCTACCTTATTTACTAACATCTAGAAACTATATGTGGCATATACTTGTACTTTTCCAAGTAAACCTTGCAAGGAAACCTAAAGGATGCTTCACAACATTCATGGATGGAATTCTTAGTAAACTCATCAACATAGACTAATCCACTTAATCCAAGGGGATTAGAGCTGGGCACCTATGAACATAGTACTAGCCAAATTCCCAACAACAATGGTGACAACCAATTGATCTAACCCTTGAGCTACAACCTTTACTTATATACTTACATAGGGTGCACACTTCTTGTTGAATGAGATGTATATTATCGAAGTCCCATTGCATGCCATCAACCATTAATTTTCAGATCAATACACTTCATACTTAGATTCACGTGTTTAGACATAACAAGGTTTAGATATAAGAAGTTACATGTTGTATCGATCAAAACAATAATTACCATAAAATAACAATGTTTACTTAAAAATTTGATTTGTATCAAGTGGACAAGCCAAAATCACCCAAGGGCACTCAAAATGGATTTAAAAAAAATCAAATTAAATCTTTTCAAATTTATCCATTGTGTATAGGTTCCTATGTGCAATGAATAATGTGAACATCAACAAAATAAAAAGATCATAAATACCATCAAAATCACGCTGTACATAACAAGATTTTTAACTAGAGAACTCCATGGGGAATAAACTCCGTGTCTCATTAAAATGAGAAATGATTACAACTTTCACTTCACGCTTTTTCCAAGAATGCATTTCCATAGGGTTCCTCACACAATATTACACTTTCCTCAATTATCCATAGATATTTCTTGAATCTACTGTGACCACACTATCTCTATGCTCAATCTTCCATGGTTGAACATGACTCAATTAATCTTGTCTCAATAAAAAATTCAACTCTTCTCTTATATCACTATGGTCTCAACTATGGATTTTCTTGACCTTGGCTCTACCAACTTGGTTTGATCATCTCTACAATTTCATTACTTTATGCTTTGACCTCTCTAGTTTCTCTCGCATAGGAAACAATATCCACATAATTGAAGGTCAATATCAAGGAACTCTTGTTCAACCAACCCCCCTATTTCTCCCAAAATTTATCTTAATCTTAGTGTTTGATATGAAAGGGTATGAGCATAAGGATGTGAGCAATGAAATTAGTGATTTCTTCCATACCTACAAAGATCCTCCAATTACGGGTAATCCTATCGACTGGGGTTCCATTTAGGATTTGTTTGAGGGAATTTATGAGAATGAGAGAGTATCCCTCTACTATGAGCTTTCCATAGCCTTGTGCAATTTCTATGTAAAGGCCTTGTTCCAAAGTAGCTAGTTCTATTGAAGTATTTGTGTTTATCCCAAAGAATCCCATGAAGACTATAAGGATAAGTCCCAACGACATCTCTAAACCCTCCTCCTATGCCTGAGGGACTAGGATTCCCTTTTGAGGCTCCATCAAAATTGAGTTTCATGAAGTCTTGGGAGGTGGTAACCACGTCTCTCGAGGTTTATCTTGGGGAGAGGATGCTTTATGTTTCACTAATATCTCCCCTAACCCAAAATTGGAGAATTATTTTCTCTTTGTTTGCGCCTTTATTTATTTCCAATTCCCATGACATTGAGAGTATGGTTTATTTTATATTATGAGAGATCTTATCCCACAACACTTCTATACTCCTTTATCCCCCTCCTGAATATATGCCTATTGTGTTCCTCTTAAATCAACCACAAGATTAAACCTGGAGCTAGATACCATATCTTGTTTAAGATTGGGTTTATGAATAACGTAGAATGCCATTATTTTAAAGTTACCAAAATATCGTCTCTTCTATTTGTTTGCCTAAAATTCATGGTGCACCTATCCCATATGAGATCAACTTGATTTAATTTTTCTATTGTTTCTACTTCTATTTTGCACATGAAGTAGAGAGATTCCCCCTTGTAATCTCTTCTTTGTAGTTTATCCCAAGTTAAATATTTCCTTCTGGTGAGAAATCAAAGGAAGGTGGAGACTTTTGGCCATGCTCCTATATTCCAAATTTGCTTTAAAAAGATCTATTTTTTTTTTCTGATAAGTTTTCCTTTCCTTTGTTATGTAAGTTTATTTGATTGAGAAAGACCCTCTGCATATTTGTCCCCATCTGAGCTTATCTTCATTGTCTTTGAATATGATCTTTCTTTTTGGTAATTCAATTTCTAGAAGCTTTGTTTCCCCTTGAGTAATCGCATGTGCCTGTTTGTCCCCATTTGAGTTTATCTTGATTGTCCTAAACTCTGATATTTATTTTTGGTAGTTCAGTTTCTAGAAGCTCTGCTCCCCTTTGAGTAATTGCATGTGCATGTTTGTCCCCATCCAAGTTGATCTTCTTTGTCCTTAAATTTGATCTTTCATTTTGGTAATTCAATTTCTAGAAGCTCTACTCCCCCTTGAGTAATCCCTTGTGGCAAGGTATCTCTTTCTATCTAAGAAAACCATACTGTGTCCACCATAGCTATCTCTTCCTCTTAATATTGACCAACCACATGCCAATTTGAGGTGCGTAATTTATTTATAATTTCTAAAGGGTTTACTTGATTGCTTATTTGGGATTCCTACTACTAGGAATCATCCCAAAAGAGAGTTGATTTCCCATATCTAAATTCCAAAAAGGATTGTCTTCAGACAATGGATTTGTTTTTCCAAGAATTTTTCTAGATCCTAGAGCCCAAGCGATGCCCCTCCATTATTAAGAGGTCCTATTCTTCCACATATCTATCATATTTTTCGTACCATATTTTTTCCCCATAACTCTTCCTTGCTATTGAGCCATGTCCACCAGAGCTTCGCTTCCAGGGCCTTATTAAGAATCTAAAGGTCCCAAACTCCTAGGCTTCCAAGATATTTAGGGAGACATACTTAGTCTTAGGCTACTAAAGCCCATTTTCGTTCTTTTTTGGGACCCCCTTAGAGAAAAGATCTTTGCAAAGATTTAATGGATTTCATGATTTTAGAAGGGGATAGAAAAATCAAGAAAATTTATAGAGGCAAGGATTAAAGAACTAGTTTGAGAAGAGTAAGTCTACTAGGAAGGTTAAGTGAGTTGATGGTCCAAGAGTTGAGTTTGTTATCTTGCCCTGAGAGGAGGTCTTTCCATGAGATGTTTCTTAGTGTGTACTCAATTAGAGGAGATCTTAGGTATTTCAAAGGAAGGGCTCCATTTTTGAAAACCTAGGATAAACACTATGTTGCATTGGGTAATCAACATGGTGTTAAAGAAGAAGATGAGAGATTTGAATTGATTAATCATGGTTATAGAGGCTAGCATGAAGGATTCCAGGTTTCCTTTGACAGATGAAGCCTCCTTAATCAAAGGATGACCCATAAGCATACTATCATCTACAAATTGGAGGTGGGAAAGGGGGTCATCACCATTATGGGGTTTGGGGATGTAACACACCTAGCCAGCCACAGGCTGGGAATATTACCCTCAAGTACTTTATCTGGACTAATTCGATCCCTGCTCTTGTTTTTCCTAACAGGGAATGCATGAAAGGTTCACATGCATTGATCAAGATTTATTCTAAGAATATAAATAGTAAATCATACACCATGCACAATAATAAACAACAATATGCATATTATAATCATATCCCGAATTCAACGATAATTAAATACACAATGGAATAATTCATACACATGTAATAAATACCATAACAAAGAGCACTTATCTTTTATAGAAGAGAACCACCAACTAGTTGTAGACCAAGGACGTTCCACCCAATTGTAGACACTATTGTTCCAAGTCTCAACAACAATGTCACCCCCAAGCCAGGGCTATGAATCCACAAGGATGGTTCTAGAGTGTTAATTGGCTTCCCAAACTGGTCAACACTCAAGCTCTCATAATCTTCTTCAACACTCACAAAAATCCAAGTAACCAACTCTCTTCTACCCAGCCTGCACCACCGAAGAGAATGGACCTCCACCCTTCTCTGCCACACAGTCCCTCAGGTAGTTCTTCTCCTTCCAGGGATCCAATGCAGTTGGTCTAGAATCTCCATTATGGGACTCTCATGACTTGTAGCTGTGAGCAAGGCTGGACACAGGCCAAGCATCTCAGACATGCAGGCCTCAAATCATGGCTGGATTACACCAACAATCTCTACAGCCAAAAACACCATGGTTGTTCTTCAATGGTCCGATTTCCTTTCCCAAGCGAAACACAAATGAGGAAAGATGAGTGAGTGAAGGAACAAATGGAGTGTAGAATCCACGAGAGAGGATAAACAATGAACAAATTGGTTGAATGAGCACGTGAGGCGACCAAAAACAACACCATAATGGGGACATGAATGAGAGTGAGTGAATGATCAAAACGAATGAGAGAATTATCCAACGGGAGAATGAACCCTGCCCGACAGACCAAGGATGGGTTTTTATAATTCCTGGGGATCAAGAACCTCTTGGCCTTCCCCCAAGATCTCATGTAATTAATTCCCCCCCATTAATAAAAATGGGTAATTAAAAATTGAAATAAACACTTAGCCCCTCAAGCTCCCTCTCTTGTGGAATCATAGCCCCCTATAACTCTAGTCCTTGTCCATCTAGCAACCAACGATGTATTTATTATTAATAATGATCACACACTACATTTCTTAGGCACACTAGACTTTTAATAATTGTTTGGTCTCTTTGTTGTAACATACCCACGGTGGGGACTCAAATTTTTGCTCTTCTTAGGAGAATCAAAACCCCCCTTTCGGGGTCTCTATTCCATACTGCTCTTCCAGAGATTTCCAACCACAACCTCCATGCTCCAAAACGAGCTCAGATCAGGCATATATCCTCTCCCAAGATATTTGGGTTCTTTCATCCCCCTATACTTGCATATGACCGTGGGCTGACCAAACGCCAAGACAACGGGTGACAAGACGACCACCACGCGAATCCTCCGGAGTGGAAAAAATCTAAAGTTCACGATATGATGCTACGTTTCCTTAGGAATTTCAATGGCCCTATTTTACTTTAGGAATTCTACGTTCAGGAGTTTCAAACATTCCTACACCTTTTTCCTTTGAAGTACTTTGTACCCAGAGTTACAGATCGAGTGCCATGTGTCCCTTGTGATTGATGGTCATGATATTCTTCGAGACTTTGACGTTCAAGACTTCCGAGCACTCCAACTCTTTTCCCTCCGAATTACTCCATACCTGAAGTTCCATATTAGGTGCCATGCGTCCATCCAAATCAATGGCTCAGGTCCACTTTGGAAATTCAATGTTCGGGAGTCCTAGATGCTCACACCACCTTTTCTCCTGGAGTGATTTCACCTGAAGTCAATGATCTGTCGACGCGTGTCTCTTTCAAATCAACTGTCATGATTTACTTCAGGATTTCTCAACTCTCGTGACCCCACTTTCCTCCAAAATGGCTATCTTCCGAAATGGGAGATCTGCTGACACCTGTCCTTAGCTGACGAATGACTCACATGAACTCCGACTCTCCAGCCTTCGGGATTTCTTGTTCAACACGTCCCCTTTTCTCCAGGAGTGAATTTCTTCCAAAGTGCAGGATCTGACGACACCTGTCCCTTTGGCTTGGATGGATCATATCTGCTTCGGATCTTCAGGCTTTGGGAGTGTCAACCTCTCCACACTCTCTTTCTTCTGGAGTGCTTACACCCGAAGTCAACAATCTGTCGATGCGTGTCTCCCACAGATCGACAACTACAAATCACTTCGACTCTTCGAGCTTCGGGAGTGTCAACCTATCCACACTCGCTTTCTCCTAGAGTGCTTACACCAGAAGTCGACGATCTGTCGACGCATGTCTCCCACAGACTGACGGTTGCAAATCAATGTGGCTCTTCGGGCTTTGGGAGTTTCAACCTCTCCACACCCGCTTTCTCCTGGAGTGTTTACACCCGCAGTCAACGATATGTTGACACATGTCCTTTCTCTCAGATCGATGGTACAGACAGACTCTGTTACTCCATAAATTTCCAAAGGAACTCACGACTATCTGCCTAGCAATTTTTCTAGGTCTGATGGTCATGATCCGACCAATACCTATTTGTTTGCCGATCAACGGTTCATAGTGATTGCGGGGCCCCAACATGCGCACTCTTTATCAGAGAGTTCAACCTTCGTAGTCTGAAAATTACTCGCCCAACTTGGTCTAATCGGGGTCATTGATATTCCAACCCAACGAGATCAACGACGTTGGTGAATTGTGGGCCGCGAACTAGCACATTCGGTAATTTCACCTTCGTGCTCCACAATGATTCCCAACCATCGATTTAATCAAGTGGTTGGTGTTTGATTCGTTAGCTCCAGTGGGTCTTTGATTCGATCTGACGACTGGGATAGCTTCTTCTCCTGATGAACGTCTCACATCCATCTCCACTGTCAGGTTCTTAATTCATCTACGACTCTTGTTACTCTGGTAGTTCAGATAACAATGACTATCGTGAAGTTTGACATCTTAGAGCTTAAAAATCCCGAAGTTCTGAAACCTTCATGAGATAAATCCTTTTAGCACAGGGTTCCTAGACCCAGGACACATGGACCTTCAGATGACTCTTGGGCTATGAACTCTACTCTTAGCCGAGTTTTTGGTTAAGGACTTGGGTGCGAGTTTGAATTCTCTTAGACTACTAGTCTGAAGGAAATGCCTCCCTAACTCATGGAAGTTTAACCTCTAAAACAAGGAAAGGTAAAATCATGAGGTTATCGAGACGGTAGCAGTGCCAAGAGGCTATCTCCAACTCTGGAGCTGTGATGTACTTTCCTGGGGAGAAACACCTTCGAGGGATTAAAATGGAGCATATGGAAAATCAAGCAGAAGCATAAGTTCTCAAAGGAACAAACACATACTCATAACTTAATCATTTCAATGCAGAAACCATTTATAGACATATAAATATACACATGCATCCATTATTTCCATTTCAAGGCACAAGGCATGAAAAAACGTATCATAACCATAAGGTGTGATGCGATTGCTGAAAGGGGTGTTCGTTTCCACCCAACCATAGGGTCAGTCACTCCTAATGTCTTTACCACTGGCCACCCTCGAGCTTAGACCACGATGCTTTGAGATTCAATCTCTTTATTCCAGCTCAATGAAAGTTAGGGATGAAGGTTACTCTCCTTCTCCCAGTACAAGAATAGATAGGGACAAAGGTAACTCTTCTTCTCCCGAATCAGTCTCTATTTCCTGCGATCATAAATCACTCTCCTTTCTTAGACCTTCCTCATACCCGAGAGCTTAGGCTCTCATCTCTGCACTCTTCATAGGCCTTCCTCTGCCCACCACACTTCCTTTCTTGCCTTCCTCAACAAGATTGCGTGTGGCTCAAATTTCCAGTTCGTGGTTAGGTCTGAAATCTTTACATATGGGTGTTCTGCCCCATCCCCTCATTAACTCTTGAGGAGGTCTTCCCACCTACCAGCTTGATTGTAATTCATTTATGGGTCAGAGGTTTTGCTTTGATCTTGAGCAATTAAACCCAGTAAGGTATTGGTCTGGTGGAGGTTAATGCAACCATTCTTGGTCCCCTTCACCATCTCTTTCATAACATTCATGGTCTCCCTTGGCACACCCCCCTTTCCAAAAATCATGAAAAACTTATCGATTTTCTAGTAAATAACCAAATTTACATTCATTGACCTTTTCACACAAAGGTCCATCGAATCGAACATTCACACATATTGAGTTTGTCCATAGTCTCTTGGACCATATAGTTATATTTACAAACTGGGGGAAACATGGGTGTTACAATCCCCTCCCCCTTAAAGGAACACCATCCTCGATGTTCTATTTGTCAACGTTCTCTGTATATACAGAAGTAAACAAAAATGGATATGCCTGTCTCATGACATCCTCCACTTCCCACGTAGCCTTATTTGGGCAAAAATATTTCCATTGCACCTTGACTTGTGCAATGGTTCGGTTCCTGAGTGGGATTTCCTTCCTGTCTAGTATGCATTGAGGTTTTCATAGGAATTATCCCTCTGGCTCCACCTGGATCACAGACCAATCAATTATATGATTATAATCCTGGACCTATTTCTTAAATAATGAAACATGGAAAAAATTATGTGCCTTTCCTGTGGGAGGGAGTGCTAGCTTATAGGCTACATGTCCCACTCTATGTAAGACCTCAAAGCATCCACAATACCGAGGTGACATCTTGACAAAATCTCCCATTCTCAGGGAACTCTTCTTGGGCCTAACTATGATATAAACATTGTCTCCTGTCTTGAACTCTCCGAGAGTTCTCTTTCTGTGGGCGTAAATTTTCTGTCTATCTTGAGAAACCTTCAAATTTTTCTTTACCTGAATCACTTGTTGTTCCATTTATTTTAGCATGTCGAGTCCGATTGTAATTCTATCCACTGGATTACTCCATCTGATTGGGATTTTTCACTATCTACCGTAGAGGGCTTCAAAAGGGCTCATCTTCAAGGATTCTTGATAACCGTTGTTGCAGGAAAACTCTACCAATGGTAGGTAGTCTTCCCACTGCTTAGGCTGATGCATTACATGCATCCTTAACATGTCTTCTAATATTTGGTTTACTCCTTCTGTCTGTCCATCAGTTTGAGGGTGATAGGTTGTGCTAAACAAAAATTTATTCTCAAAACCAACCATTAAGGATTTCCAAAAGATTGAAGTAAATTTGGTGTCTCTGTCAGAGACAATTTCCCTGGGCATGCCATGCAGTCTGAATATCTCCTTCATGAAGATGTTGGCAATATCTATTGCCTTGCAAGTTGACTTGACATGAACGAAGTGAGCATACTTACTTAGTTTGTCCACCACAACCATGATGGCATCATTTTTCTTGGTCGACTTTGGTAATCCAGTAATGAAATCCATGGAGATGGTTTCCCATTTCCATTCTGGGATTGGTAGGGGTTGTAACAAACCTGTTGGATGTCGATGTTCTGCCTTAACTTGCTAGAATTATAGACACTTAGCTAAGTAATCAAATATGTCCTTTTTCAATCAAGGCCAATAAATTGTTTTCTAGTGGCTGTGATCATTTTCTGATAACCTGGATGACTAGTATATGGTCTCTTGTGCAATTCATCCATTATGAACCTCTTCAAGCCACCACAAATTGGGATATAAAATCTGTTTCTGTAAGTCAACAAGACTTCGTCGAGCATTTGATAGGTTTCATAATTTATCCATGTAGGATCTTGCCTTAGGTATGAGGTCACTGTCAGAGAACAAACTCATATTCGTTGGAGCATTTGATGCCAAAAAACGTTGTTTAGGGCCTCAAAACGACTCCGAAAGTTCATGACTCGAAAAACGACTAAAAATAGTAAATTGTGCTACAATTAAGGAAACTGAAAGACTGAAAGAAACAATGGTGTGGGTCCAAGTGGAATAGGTGGGTGGCGACCAATATCCACCTGGATCATTCCTTCCACCTTAGGAAGCAATGGTCCCCATTGCATTGAGTTCCTCCATGAGATGAGGTAACTTCTGCCGAACTTGGTCCCTGGTGAGCCACTTTCCCTGGTGAAGGAGTTGGCCTACTTTGACAACTCGATATAGCTGGATTCTCTGCTGGCGGGTGTTATTAATCGGTGTGTCCATAATCCGATTAGTTGTGGCTTGTTCCATGCAATCTGGGTTTAACTCTGTTGGTGTGAGTTGTTCTGCCATGTTGGATGTGTCCAATAGAGGTGAAAAGTAGGGTCAAAGGCGGTCCACATTGAACACTGGGTGCAGACCAAGGAATGGTGGAATACTGAGCTCAAAGACATTGTCCCCCACAACCTTGGTGATGGTGTATAGCCCATATCTAAGTGGGCAAATCTTGCGGTAGGGTCCAACGAGGCGCTCCATTTGCAAATGTAGCCACACTTTGTCGCCCACCTGGAAGTTGTGTGGCACTCGATGTTGATCATGTCACTAATTGTACTTAGCATTGGCTCTGTCCAAGATGTCATGAACCTGTTGGCAGATGTGATGAATGTGCTCAATGAAGCTATTTTCCTTTTCAGCCTCAGACTGGAACTGGGATGAATCTGCCTGAGTAGCCACAAATGTCATGGCCACATCAATGTGACATAGTGGTTGGAATCCCAAGCCCACCTGAAAGGGGTTATAGCTGGTTGAGCTATGGAGAGCCTAGTTGTAGCTGTCTCGTACATAGGGGAGGCTCTCATCCCATGTGCATGGATTCTTTGATTTGTACATGTGAAAAATGTGTACGATCATTCAGTTGACGACCTCTGTCTGGCCATCAGTTTGTCGATGGAAAGCTGTGGACTTGGTGGGCTTCGTGTCCAACATCGACCAGAGGCTGGACCAAAATGTACTGAGAAACCTGCTGTCTCGATCTGAGATGATAGATTGTGGGATCCAAAAGTGTACCCACACTCATTCAAAGAAGAGTTTAGCAGTGGCTTCTGCTATGATATTCTTCTTGCAGGCCATCATAATGGACATCTTCGAGAATCTGTTGACGACTAGAAAAATACAGTCATTGCCATGCTTAGTAGAAGGAAGGCCCGACATGTAATCCATGGAGATGGATTCCCAAGGTTGACTAGGGGTAGGAAACATAGTATAGAGGCCTTGCTTCTTGATGGTGGGTTTGGAAATGGCGCAAACAGTGTATGAATTGATGTCCTTCCTGACATCCTATTGAAGGTTTGGCCAATAGAAATACTTTTACAGTATTGCCACGGTTTTCTCGACCCCGAAATGCCCAACTACTCGATTGTAGTGTGCCTCCCAAATCATCTTGGCACGCTCTCTTGAAGGAACACAAAGGTGTCCCAGGTGACATAGTATGGCATCTTGGAGGTGAAAATTAGGAACTTGCTTACCCTCCAAGAGTGTATTGTATGCGTGGAAGAATTCCGGATCACTTTTGTAGAGAAGCGACCAATCAGAAGTCTCGTGCCCACAAGAGTTGAGCACCGTGGTTAGTGCCATGATAGGTGGTCAGCTGAGGTAGTCTGCAACATTATTGGGGCTTCCTTTATTGTACTTAATGTTCAAAAGAAACTATTGTAGGTATGTGGCCCACTTCTGATGGAGATCATTCTACAACTTCCCTTGTGTCTGCATGAACTGCAAGGGTTGGTGGTCTGTGTGGATGACCATTTCCTTTCCCAAAATGTAATGCTTCCATTGTCGGCAAGCTTGCAGAATGGAATACATCTCTTTGTCATAAGTGGGATACTTCCAGACTGTGTCGGAAAGTGTCTCACTATGATATGCCATGGAATGCCCCTGTTGAGTAAGAACTGCCCCAATAACATAGTCTGAGGCATCTGTCTCGATCTCAAATGGTTGTTGCAAGTCTAGTAATGTGAGCACTGGTGCAGAGAAGAGGCAATGCTTCAACTCTTTGAACAATTTCTGTTGAGATTCAGACCAAAATAATTTTTCTTTCACTCCTCCTTTAGTGACTTGACTCAAGGGCCAAGTGATATGAGAGAATCCCAACACGAACCTGCGGTAGAAATTGGCAAGACCCAAAAAGCTGCGGAGCTCTGTTAGGGTGGTTGGGGCTGGCCAATCCCGAATGACATGGATCTTGGATGGATCGACATGCACCCCCCACTCATCAATAATGTATCCCAAATACTGAACCTGGGTCATGCCAAACGTGCACTTCTCCAAATTGGCACACAAATTGTGTTGCTGCAGTGTTTGGAGGACCTGTTGGATGTGTTGGAGGTGCTCTTCCCAAGTCTGGCTGAAGATCAGAATGTCATCCAAGTACACCACTACAAATGAGTTGGTGAATGGTCGCAAGATGTCATCCATTAACCTCATGAAGGTTGTAGGGGCATTCGTCAACCTGAAAGGCATGACCAACCATTCGAAAATTCCCTCCTTGGATTTGAAGGTAGTCTTCCACACATTAGAGGGTTCGATTGGTACCTAGTGATACCCAGACTTCAAGTCGATATTGCTAAAATATTTCTCCTCCTTGAGATGGTTTAAAAGGTCATAAATTCGTGGGATCGGGTACCTATTCCGGACAATGATCTTGTTCAGCTCCCGATAGTCAATGCAAAGTCTCCAAGTCCCATCCTTCTTCTGCACCAACACGATCGGGCTCCCACAAGGTGATGAACTCAACCAAATGTGACCTTTCTCCAACAACTCTTGAATCTACCTTTTGATTTCGTCATTCTCCAGAACAGAGTGCTGATAGATTGGTCCATTGGGCAGCGACGCACCTAGGGTCAGATCGATGGGGCGCTTGACCTGGCAGTGTAGAGGCACCCCTGTGGGAGAGGTGAAGATGTCATTGTACTCCTCCATGACCTTATCCATCTATTTTTGTCATGCAGAGGGACCCTGTTTGGAGGTCGTGGCCACAATATTCTTCTTTCCCTTAGGGTGGATCATCAGGAAAACAAATTTCCTGGTTTTGGAAATGAGCTTACTGCATTGTTTTGCAGTAACCAAAGAGATGGATGTAGGCGGTGCTATTTCCGGTATCTTGTACAACTTATTTCCCAAAGTAATAATAATAGCATGAGGCTTGGACTCATACACAACATGTCTCTTCCACAAGTATGGTTGGCCTAATAATACATCAGAAACATCAAGAGGAGAAATGTCACATAATACATCATCCGTGAAGGGCTTGATGCTGTAGGGAAGGCGACATTGCTGGCTGACGTGGAGGTCCCATCTTTGGTGCAGCCACCCGATGGTGTATGGTTGTGGGTGTGTTGTGGTAAGCAAGCCTAGCTAGTTCACGACCTCTACTGAGATGAGGTTCTTCTAGCTCCCACTATCGACAATGAACTACAATAGGGAACCCTTTACCCACATCTGGGAATGGAAGAGGCGCTCCGCCTCCTCTGGAACTTCTGGTTCCTTCTTCGAGATCTTCGTGGTGGAAATGATGGTGTTGGGCTCTGCATCAATAATATGCTCCCCCCTGTAATTCCCCTTGCTGGGTTCTGATTTAGATTCAGAGCCTGCATCCGATTCAAAATCCTTCAACTCAACTACCAGTGACTGCTTGGCCCGACACTCACTTGTGTTGTGAGTGGAGCTCTTATGGAACTCACACCACTTCCCTGTGTCCTTTTTTGGCTTCGTGGTGTTGTTATTTGCTTGCGTCTTTGGTGGGTTGTCCTGGGCCACCTTGCCTTGGATTGGTCCTTTTTTTGGTGGCTTGGGGGTACCTTTCCCTTGCTTATGATTCACAGACCCAAAGTCTCCCTTCTTCTATTTGAACTTCTACTCAATCTTGGCAGCATACCGGTATGCCGCACCAAGAGAGGAGATGTCGAGGAACTCCATTTCCTCCTGAATGTATCTATGCAGACAACTGTGACACTTTAACACCAAATTTTTCTCTGAATCTTTGATACCCAACTTTGTGCATAGGGTATGAAACAAATTCGTTAGCTCATGCAAATCCTAGTCCCTTTGCTACCGCATCGTAGTCCATTGTATGTATTTGTCCTCATATCTCCCCATAGGATAATATTGTTCCTTGATGGCATCTCAGAAATAATTCCAAGTGGGTGAGACTGAGAATAAAGAGGGTTCCCCCTCCCTCTGTTGCTCCCAATAGGTTTCCCACCATTCCTTGACATGGGGGGCGACTTTAATGAGTGAAAAAATAATCCTTTCTTTGTCGAAAAAGTCATGAACCAAGAAATATCCTTCTAACAGATTCAACCATCTATCTACGACATATGCATCTATTTTCCCCTAAAATATGGGAATGACAAAGTTTACTTGTACCTTAAAAGGATTGGTGCCTCTAGAGTGGTTGCTGGATGTAGATGCGCTGCCAGTGGGCAGCCGTTGAAGGATCTGGGCAAAGTTGTCCATCATCACGTTCCTTTGTTTCTCGAGGGCCTCCTAGAGCAATAATTTGATAGGATCTCCTACTCCCTCATCTTTCTTTTCTTCCCCCATGGGAAAACGTTGGGGTTTATGAGGTTGATCTTGCAACGGTTCAACCAGATCGATCCCTAACTCCTTATACCATGACCTCATTGGGGACATGCAAAGAAGGATCGAGAAAGAGAAGACTGCTCTGATACCACTGATCCGGATTTATGCAGGAACACAATGAAATATAGAAATACACATAAATGCAGAGATGCAACAGAAATAAAACTTCATTTCATTAACAACAAATGACTGAAATATTCTTTCAGACATAATGTAAATAAAATAGCTAGGGCGCTGGTAGGTTATCTCTGAGAAGATATGTGGAGGCTATTGGCCTCTGAACTCCGTGTTACAATGAGGCTCGAAGGCTTATATATTATTGAGAAATAATGGAAAACCCTAAACATCGAAAAACCTAATCCTAGGAGACGAAATGCCAGAATATGGGCACCGTCGGGGTCAATTGGTACATCAATTTCACGGGGTTGTAACTTTGGCATACTATCTCCATTTGATGCACATGATACATTGTTAGAAATATCTATCCAAGGACTACACTGCTAACATCGAATATCGAGTCTGAAATGGACTAATATTCATCGCAACATTTGATGCCAAAAAACGTCGTTTAGGGCCTCAAAACGACTCCGAAAGTTCAGGACCCAAAAAACTGCTAAAAATAATAAATTGTGCTACAATTAAGGAAACTGAAAGACTAAAAGAAACAATGGTGTGGGTCCAAGTGGAATAGGTGGGTGGCCACCAATATCCACCTAGATCATCTGAGTCCTTCCTTGCAGTCATCTGTACACACGAGGAAGTCATTATCAGAGTCTGCAATACTCAACACGGGTGCATGGGTCAAAAGGTATTCCAGTTCCTGCAATATTTCTTTACATTTTGATGTCCAAGTGAATTTAACCCCCTTTTTCTGAAGGCCAGTGATTGGACAACCAATCTTGGAAAACCCTTTTATGAACCTTCTATAATATCCTGCTAATCCCATGAAGGATTTGATATCAGATACATCCTTTGGGGTAGGCCATTCCATAATAGATCTGATCTTGTCAGGGTCTACTGCCACCCCTTATTTAGAAATAACATGGCCTAAGTAATGGACTTGCTTCTGGAAAAAGTCACACTTGATAAACTTAGCGTAGAGATGATGCTCTCTTAGTACTTGAAGTATGAGTCTAAGATGTTCTTCATGATCCTCTCTGTTCTTGGAGTAGATTAGGATATCATCAATGAAAACCAATACAAATTTGTCCAGAAATTTGTTGAGTACATTATTCATCAAGCACATAAAAGTGGCGGGGGCATTGGTTAATCCAAATGGAACCACCACAAATTCATAGTGACCATACCTTGTCCTGGAGGTTTTTTTGTAGATGTCTTCATCCTTAATTATGACTTGATGATATCCAGACCTTAAGTCAATATTCGAGAAAATGGAAGAACCTCCCAATTGGTCGAACAAGTCATCGATTCTTGGTAAGGGGTACTTGTTATTTATGTTTGTCTTACTGAGTTGTCTATAATATATGCACAGTCAGAGGGTACCATCTTTATTTTTCACAAACAAGACAGGTGATCCCCACAGAGATACACTGGGTCGGATGTAGCCTTTGTTCATCATCTGCTTTAGCTGTAGCTTGAGCTCAACCAACTCTAGCGTACTCATCCTATAGGGCGTTCTAGATGCTGGCACTGCTCGTGCAAGTTCAATCAAGAAGTCAATATCTCTTCTCAGAGGTAGACTTGACACCTCTTCTGGAAACATGTCTTTATATTCTCTTAATATGGGGTGGTCCTCTAGGTTTGGTTTTTCATCCTCAAAATATTCCAACACTTGTATTGCATATAAAGGACACCCCTTTCTGCAATACTTTTTCATTTGAAGGGATGATACTTGTCACACTGAGACATGATTTTGAATCCCTTGGAGGGTTATCTTTCTCCCTTCTTCATTTACACATTCTAAAGTTTTATGGTAATAATCCAACTTAGTTTTATAAGTATCCAACCAGTCCATACCAATCAACAAGTCATAACATCCCAGGGGAAGTATGTTAAGGGTCGCTCGGGTAGGCAATCCATCCATGATGAATTGGAAAGATGGTATGACCTCTGCTACTTTTCTTTTGGTTACAGTGGCTAGTTGTACCAACTACGACTTAACATGTCTAACTGGTTGCAGTTTACACTTATTAACTTTCTGAGGGGCCACATAACTCAAATTAGAACCAGGGTCAATTAAAATAGAAACTAGATGGTCAACGATCATACCTTCTATATCCACCACTAAAACTTGGTGGTCGACTTGATTATTGTCCAAGGATGCATAAATTCATGGCATGCTCCTAGCCACATCATTGACGGTGGTAGCTTCTTGGATATTGTAGACTTTCCTACTGTTCTGTTGTCTGTGTGGACAATCCCTCAACATATGTTCTTCTCCACAAACCCAACATTTTAAGGGTTATTTCTTTTTGTTATCAATCTTTCTTGGGATTGCCTCAAAAGGTTTATTTCCACTCTGAGAGGGGAAATTTTTCTGATACACACTTCTAGTAGGAAGGCTCATCCTAGAACCCTTCCCATAGTTCTTAAATATTGAGGATTTAAACCCCATTTTATTGAATCATGAACTGCTTTTCTTCTTCCAGTCCTCGTGCAATCCTGTCTTACTCCCAAACTGTTCATAACAATACCTCGCCTTTCAGATGGTTTCTTCTAAGGTATTTGGTTTGTCAAACTCAATCCTGTCCTGGTAGGTCTGAGGTAACCCACTAATAAATCGCTGCACTTTTACCTTTTCATCCTTTATGTAGGGAACATACCTTAGTAGCTCAAGGAATTTATTGACATAATCATCTATGGTGAGTTGTCCCAACCTGATTTCATAGAACTCCTTAGTCTTCCCATTCATGTATTTCTCTGACAGATACTACTTCCTGAAGTATTTCTCAAAATGTTTCCATGACAATTCCTTATCATGGAATCCTTTCACATTCCTAAGGTCTTCCCACCAAATGGAAACCTTTCCATTCAGGTTGAAAATGGCTATTCGAGCCTTCAAGTTTTCAGAGTAGTCATGGACTCTGAATTACTGCTTTAAACCAAGCAACCAAGCTTCAGCCTCTACTCATTTCTTAATCGCTCCATCTAAAGAGGGTGGTTTGGCTTTCTTGAACTCTTTAGGATCATGAATTTTGGAATGCTTTCGCTTCTTTCCTTTCCTTTGAGAACGTGAGATAGTTTTGCTACTAGAAGATCCCTCAGAGTTGCCAACTTCCTTTCTAGAGGAATCTCCTGATGAGTGTCGCCTACCTACAGGTTGGGTCTTCTTCGAGGTATTTATCCTAGTGTGGTCACTTATGGGGCCATATTTTTGGATCTCAGGTGGACTTTGACTTCTCTTCACATGTTGTCCGTCCACATGACTAGTTGCGGGTTCATGCTGTAGCTGCCTCTATATGTCGGATAAGCTCTGCAACAAGACTGCATTAATTTCTGTTTGTTTTTCTTGATCCTTTATGAATCTCTCATTGTCAGCCTTGCAACTCTATAATTCGGCCATGAGGATCCTTACAGTTTCAACCATATTCGGAGCGGTTTCCACTGCCCTCCTTTCGTCAGATTCTTTGTTTCTATTGTGGGATCCATCCCCCATTCCATCCCCTATTTCATAGCACGTCACCATCCTTTAGACTTGAAGTTTTCCCATGATTTATTGACTGATCGAGTGTTGAAAAAACACTTATTGTTAGAAAAAAATCTATTAGTTTATGAACAATACACAGTTCAAATTTCGTAAATGCACATACACAGTAGAAAGTTTCATTCTTTTCCTCAATAAAAGTTTAACCAGACTCTTTAAGAAAGAGGTAAGATAGGGTGTCACTCTTAAAGGTACTCTAAATATGGTTTTTAAG
>ML801464.1:247454-261036 GCA_009831015.1 Picea engelmannii | reverse complement strand
GTATCTGACGCACCCACACACACACACATGCAAAGAATATAACACATACCCAACAGGGATGCATTTGCTGTAAGCATGAACATAAGAAAGGAGTATCCCACATTTGAAGTACTTTGGACTTGTTGTGCATAAGAATAATCAAAGATTAGCACAAAAGAGAAATTCCAAAGGAAAGATGATAATCAAACATCACAACAAAGTTCAAGAAAATCAGGAATAAGAAGAAGTTTGACTCAAGGAAGAAACCAAATCAAGAAAATGATATGTCAAAAATACAATGCTTCAACTGTCGAAAATATGAATCACTATTATGAGTTAAAGAAGAGGAAGGAAACACATGAAGCAACAATTGTCGAAGAAAAGGAACCCTCAAAGAAATTCAAACAAGATGAAGCAATATTTCTTCTTCTAAGTCAAGGTAACAATATTCTTCAAAGTTCTTGTACATACCATGTTTACATAGTTTATGTGCATATCATGCATATCTATTTCTTAGAAGATAAGATGTTCAAGTTTTATCATGATGACTACAAGTCAAGCAATACACATGAAAAAATGAAGTATGTTGAAAATCCTTGGTAACAATTCATGTGGAAGTTATTATATAAGTAACCACTACCAGATAAGCCGAAATCATAATCAAACTTGAAGAGACCCAGAAGAAGTCAAAACAAAAAGAACTCAACAATCAAGAGGAAATTAGAAAAAAACTTGTGACACTTTGCAAAAGGCAATAAGGATGCAGACGGAAGTGTGGACTCCCTTAGTTGGGGGGCGCTGATTACAGAATTCCAAAAGAAGAGCATGCATTCATGCATGAAGCAAGGATTAGGAGGGATCTAGTCCTAAATGATATTATCCATTGAGGATTATGAAGTATCTGTCCATGTTCCCATTGAAAGTAGAAGCCATGATAAGCAACACGTGTTCAGAAGAAGTCTTCTTCAAAAAGAAGTCTTAAAGTATCCTTGGTTGTCCATCTACATCCATGATCCCATCATGAAAGGAAGAAGTTGGAATCTTCAGGGCATCGAATCTATAGAAGACTCCATGGATCCAAGAGCCAAAGAGAAACATGAGGAGGAACATGAAGATTCCAAGAAAGAAATAAAAACCAGAACAACCAACTATTATACCAAGAATCACAAAGACTACCAGCTTGGTTTGAACCCACTAGAAGCAATCAAGCAGAAGAAATGAAAGTTATGATAAAGAACAGTGTATGTAAGAAAATGTGAAAAAGACTTATGAATGGAAGCATTGCAAGATTCATAGGTTCTTCCAGAAAGAGGGAGAAGACTATGATAACAACTTGTTCCAGTAAACCAGATATACCTCTTGTAGTATCCATGGATTGGAATTTATGTGTAAAAGATTGCTCTTCCCAATAAAGCAAGTGAGAAAGAATCTTATACCAAAAAGAGACCCATGTATGCAGATATAAGAAGACCTTGTATGGATTCAAACAACTTGATGTAGAGTATCTCATATACAACAAAAGCGTGGTGAAAAATTTCTATGACAAAGATAGTGTATCAGAATAGTTACTCAGAAGTATGGGATGATGGATTGCTAATCCATGGAAAACTCTCTTGATGAAAAATGAAATGTTACTTGGATATGTTTCAATTTTATTCTTGCCCCGATATCATGAGCTAGCAGGAAACATAAGTGTTGAATTCAACCGTGACATTTGTAATGATCAGAGCTATATGAAGCCTTTAGAGAAAACCAGTGTTCCATGATAGACCGAAGTACATTGAGATCAAGAATTATATTCTTTGTGATGAAGTCCATAAAAGAGAAGTGGTTCTCCAATATATCTCCACAGATGAGCAGATAATAGATATTTTAATAAAGCCTCATTCCAAGATGAAAAATTTGCATACTTAAGAAACAAGTTGGGACTCATGGAGACGAATTCCTTATTGAAAAAGGAAGAGATTACTCCCAGGTTGGGAGGGAGCACTGATATGTTATTGATTTACAGACATTCATTTTTCAGTTTGAAAAATGGTCCAGGGTGAGCAGTTCATTTCTAGTTCGGAAAGTGGTTTGAGATTTATGATGGAAAGGCATTTTCCAGTTAGGAAAATGGTCCAGATCGGACAATCATTTTCGTAATGAAAATGGTCCAATAGATTGTTGATGTACCATAGACAATGATTCCCCTTGTGGCCAGTGTGGGGGAATGGTCTAGGACAATCATTCTTCTTAGCAGTCACTTTGAGCAGTGGTCAAGTAGAATGGTTCGCCTTGTCGGACATTCATTCTTTCGAAGTTCACAGTTGTGACCAGTTTCGAAGAATGGTCCGTTTTGGAGGTTGGTGCAAGACAATCATTTTCATTAGGAAATGGTCCAGAAAGTTTTTCCCTAGGGAAAACTCATTCTCTCCAGGTTGCACTATGATTAGTGTCAAAGGAATGGCCCAGTTAAGTGAATGGTCCAAGTTCAACAATCAGGGACAAACATTCCCTAGGGCATACTCATTCTCTCCAAGTTGCACTATGATTAGTGCCGAAGGAATGGCCCAGTTAGGTGAATGGTACAAGCTCATAAATCAGGAACAATTATTCTTTTGTGCTTGAGAAGAATAGTCTAGATAGCCCATGGCTGATGTTTTACTTTTTGAGGGTAGATGCTCTTCCAGATATCACAGATGTGAGTGGAAGAATGGCCTAGATGACTCAGTTTATATCATGATATTGTTTTATGCAAGTTGATATCAGATGATATGATTTTTGTGGAGATTGTATGTCTTTGGACAGTAGATGTATGCTACTCTGGTGGATTTGTTCCACTGGTTGTGACTATGTGTCACTAATTAAGTAGTCATGTGCTACTTGGTGTGGTTGTGTACCACTGGATAGTAGTTGTGTACTACTATGGATAGACATAGTTGTGTTCCATTGAATGACATTGTTCTAGTTGCCATGAAGACTATCAATAGTGTTGGAAATGATTATCAACTAGATGGATAGTCAGTGTGCTAGTGGATAGACATTCTCCAGGCGGAAAATGGTCCAGGACATTTATTCTTATAGGACGTATGTCTGGATTAGAAGAATAGTCCTTGTAGCCCATGGCGTGGCTTCCAACATCTATTGGAATAGTTATTCTTCTAGGACATATGTCCGGATTAGAAGAATGATTCTTGTATCACTCTGTGGAGTGAGTGAATTATCCAACATCATGCCTGATTACTCAGATGGAGTATGAATTTGAGAGATGATACAGTTGATTCTATCAGACGATATTGATAGTGATGATGGTGATCGTGATTTGATCATGAGATAGCATGTGTGGCTATGATGATGTTACACGTTGAATGGTATGTTTGTGCTCAAGACCATTACCTTTAAATACCTCCCTAGATAGGAGGGAGTGTTGATATTATGGTAGCTGTGGGAGGTATTAAACCTCCACGTGTAACCCTGACAAGAATAGAATATTCCAGGAAGCAAGAAGAAACCCTAAAGTATTGGACATAACTCTAGAAGACAATTTGGCTAAAGAAAATAATTAATATTGAGTTTTTAGCCTCCAAAAATATAAGTCGGCCCAGATTGTTAAGGAAGAGCAGTATAAATACAGGATGCCAGAGATCATTTGGACACACACAACTCACAACTGCATAAATTTAGTAAGTGTGCAATTCTGGAGAGTAGTTGCAGCTACAACTACTAGTATTTTTGGTTTTAGGCATGTACTTTCTCTTGGTTATGGTTTGGACTTTCTCCTTGGTACGTTAGATCTGGAGAGTGGTACGCTACCTTGATTGGATTTTGGACCTAGGGTTTTCTTCTGAAATTATTCTCTCTGTCAAGGTAAAGGTGCTCGGGGGTGGCTTCAGCCTATGGTTGGGTGACAATATTGCTATATTGTCTATGGTTAAACGAGAACACTTATTATTTCTAACACCAAGAAACTGATGAACTCTCGCCTTGGGTTCTGACTGTCGAAACAGATTGAACTCCCACACATAATACTAACCATTGAAGCCGGTTGAAATCCTGAACCATATTGTTGTCACCTTCCAACAATCTTCACCTTGACAACAATTTGTCTGCTATCTTGCCCAACAAATTCAATCATCACCTTTTCTGCAAGCCAAAAGAAGCTAAACACCACTGCAACTTCTCTAACACTACTAGTTGCATGAGCATGTATGCACAGTTTTATCCAGTATGGACCACTCCACTTCCACTGAATCAACATAACCACAAACTAAATCACTGCAACCACTATATGTGATACGCATGCTTTTCAAATACAAAGCGCCCATCTCCATGCTATTTACCTGGTTTTTCCATGTGTCCACTAACAACACCAACTACATGTGAAATATTTGAAACTTCCATCACAAACATTAACCTTCCTACCATACTTGCATAAGGTACATGATACATATACTCATTTTCTTCCTTACTTCAGGATATAAACTTGAAGAAAGCTTACAATCAAAGCTAAAGGGATATTACTGGTTACACAATGTTCATACTGAACTTCATAAGTATCTTTTCCATAGACTTGTGACAACCACAACTTACCATTTTTCCGTCTCTGTATACGTCTATGCCCAAGATTTGTTTTGTTTCTTCTAGATCCTTCATCTGAAACAACCTGACCAACTAAGCCTTTAACCTGTTGATCTCAACCATGTTTGGGCTTGTAACAAGCATATCATCAACATATAACCTCAAGATAATGAATATACCATTGAAACTTTTGAAGTAAACACAATGATTATACTGACTTAAACACAATCTACATCCCTTATCCCTGTCACTATAACCAGTAGAGATATTAAACTTACATACATTCAAAGATTGTAATTCTATAAATACCTTACAGTTTAGCAGTACCTACAACGCCACCCCTTCCTTGTTCATATGTTGTAACACCCTTGTTTCCCCCAGGTTGTAATTAATCATAAAATAGGATTACCATGCTAAGGATTGTGGACGATGTAAAATTTCCCATAATTGTTAAATTGCCCATAATTATTGTTAAATTGCCCATAATTGACTGTTGGGGGGTGAAGCCTTGAAGTACGAGCCATGATATCTCTAGAGGAAAGAAATCGGTTAATGAAGGAAAGGACTGGTATTGAATAATCAACCACCCCCATGAATGGAAGCATGGGTTGTCAGCCCAAAGTACTACAAAGACCTGTAGACCTGAGCTTCCTTCTGACAGAAGGAACATGATAGGTCGAAAAACCTTCCTAAGGAACGAAGGTAAGATACATACACACAGACAACAAGAGAAGAGGGCAGACGATAGCTCAAGCTCGTAAAGGATATGCGGGAACCAAAAGGAAGTGCAGAGAACACGACCCGAAGGACCCGAACGCGAGCTTGATGCTGGGGAAGCGGCTGATAAACCTAGCAGGGTCACTGTGACATAGAGAATCTCTCTGAGAGATGGCGTAAATTCCGTAGTGATATCATGGCTTGGCATAGGGGTGGCCAGAGTGCTAATAATGAATGCCTTTGAACATTTGGTTGGGTGAAAAGGCACACACCCACAGTCAGTTAGTTGGATGTAACTTGTAATAGATAAGTATTCTCATACCCTGTGAAATTGAGCTATAATTATGTAATAAAATTAGATATACTGTGAATGACCCAGGGATGTGAATGTTTTCTTAATGGTTATACTGTATCTCTTTATTCTTGTTTAAATTTTGTATTTAAGAAAGTACGAAATTTCCTGATTTGTACACATAAATGCTCGAGCCCTGTGGTGGCTTAAGTTAAAATAAGTGGACTGTGATTTCGTTGACCTTGGGCACAATTTTCATGGGTGCCCGTCGATACTCCCATTTTCCCTAAGTCTCCAGGAGGACGGAATATATTAATCTCATGAGAGGTAGTGAAGATATGCACGGAGTCTCTACGAGGCATGTAGAGACCGAGAACCTCTTAAGTTCTAGAGTTGATGAATGAGCGCAAGGGATTCACAAAAGATCCTTCTAAGTGTTACGTTCAGGAGAAAGAGCGCAAAGCTCTTAAGCCTTTCAGAGCTAACATAGCTCAGGAAGAGTAACGAGGTTGAAGTATCGAAAGGGAAGGTATCTTTGTTTGGAAGATGAACGAATGAAATCTGTTCGAAAAGAGCCACGGTCTGTTGTGACTGTTGGATACGGGAAAGAGCATGGGAGTTAACCCTTGGAGTCATTTGGACTTCATGAGTTTGATGAATTGAGTGAGTTCGTCGTAAGGGAGGTAAAATCCCTGAAGTTACAAAGTCTCGAATTTCACTCTGAGCCTTAGATCTGAGGATGCCCGGGAACCATCCTGAACGCCAGATCTAGGAGGTAGACGATAGTCAATTTACCCGAACTACCAATGACTTAAGAATCTGACAGTGGAGATGGATGCGAGCTGTTTAACGGGAGGAGAGGCCATTCCAGTCATCAGATCAACTCAAATACCCACTGGGATTAACGAATCAAACACCAGCCGCTCAATTAAATCAATGGTTTGGAATCATTGCAGAGCACGAAGATGAGATTAGAGGACATGCTAGTTCGCGGCCCGCAATCAACTGGCGTCGTTGATCTCATTGGGAATGGAAGATCAACGACTAGGATTAGAGTAGAGTCGAGTGAGCACTTCCCAAATTTTGGAGGTTGGGCCCCGCAATCACTGTGAATCATCAATCTATGAACAAAGATCGAGAGTAGGGAGTCATTTCGAAGTGCGAAGGTGAAATTATAGGACGCGCTAGTTCGCGGCCCGCAATTCACCAATGTCGTTGATCTCATTGGGCTGGAAGATCAACGACTCCGGTTAAGACCGAGTTGGGCGAGTACTTTCCATATTGCGGAGGTTGAGATCTTTGATAAAGAGCACGTATGTTGGGGCCTCGCAATCACTATGAACCCTCGAATTTGAGCACAAGGGACGATAGTCGTCCGATCTAAGGTAAAGTGCATGCGTTTTAACCTTTGTGTGCATAGAAGGTTTGACTTGCCAAAGTCCCGATGTCACAAAGTGATTTGGGACTATTCATCGCCAATAGAGACAGGTGGCGCAAGATCCACAACTCTGGAGCAAGAGCATGTGGTCAAGGAGAGAGCGGGATCACTGAAGACCCGAAGTAGGTCCTAGTCGTTGATCGCTAGGAGGGGTATGTGTCAATAGATTAGAGTCTCTGGGTGAATTCACTTCGGAATTTACATATCGGAAAGCCGAAGTGAATCTGGACTGTCAAATCCAGAAGGGCACGTGGCGACAGATCGTCAACTTCGGGTGGAAGCACTCTGGGAGAACGCAAAGGAGAAGAGTTTGAAATCGCCAAAGCCCGAACAACCGAAACAGTGATGAATCGTCGATCTGCGGGAGGACACAAGTCATTAGATCGCAAACTCCGGGTAAAACATTATGTGAGAAACGAAGCATGAGGAAAAACTGAGATATGAGATCTTCGAAAGCCGAAGTCCCGAAGCGGGTTAGAGTCGTCGATTTGAAGGGGATGCATGGCAGGAGACTCGCTATTTCGGAAGATAGCTATTCCGGAAGAAGGAGAAGTTAAGAGTTGAGATTTCCGAAAACCGAAGTCCCGAAGCGGATGAGAGTCATCGATTTGAAGGTGGACACATGGCACCAGATCTAGAACTCCAGAGGAAAGCAGAGAGGGGAAAACGCCTAAGTCCTGGAAGAGAATATCGACCATTGATCGAGAATGGAACTAAGGGGCGGTTGATATAGATGAAAGGGCCAAAGTCCCGAAGTGGAAGCAGAGCTGTTGATTGAGGAGGATGCATGGCAGACGATCTGTCATTTCAGAGAAATTTCTCTGGAAGAAACGACGGTTTGAGAATTGAATTTCCCGAAGCACGAAGGGCAAAATCAATCACAACCATTGATTGAAAGGGACATATGTCAATAGATCTTCCACTTCGAAATATTTCCATATGGAGAAAAGCGAGGGTTGAGAACTGAAACTCCCAAAGGCCGATCTCATGGAGAAGATCGTGGTCGTAGATCAAAGGGAGACATGTGGAAGCAGATCCGAAGTTCCGAAGGTTCGAACTTTGGAAGATTTCTGAGAAGGTAAAAGTTGAGAGTTGAAACCCCCGAAACCCGAAGTTCAAAGTAAATCTGGACCATCAGATCCAGAGGGACACGTGGCGACAGATCATGATTTTTGGATAAATGCATTTGGATTTCAATTGAGAATTGAGAAATCCAAAGTCTGAAGACCTGAAGGGATAGCAGTCGTCGATCTGCAGAAGAAATGCGTCAATGGATTGTCAGCTTTGGATAAAATCCATTGGGGGAAGACGAGAGTTGAGACTTGATATTTTCGAAGCCCGAAATCCTGAAATGGTCCGAGCCGTTGGTTTAAGAGGATACGCGGCAGGAGATCGGTCATTGCGGGAGAAGACAAGGTTTGAGAGTTGAAAACTCTGAAACCTGAATCATGAAACAAATCACATCCGTTGATTTGAAAGGGATAGATCTGAGTTTTCAGTTGAGAAGCACCGTCAAGATCGTGAGATCAATGGTCATGTTGCATTGCGGGGATAGAAGGTGTTAGAACTTTAAAAAGTTGAGGGTGGGCTGCAATCGAGATCATGGTATTGACAAAAGGAAACATGGTGGCTCGTGGTGAATTGCGGGGAGAAAAGAAATTTGTCTCCAAACCACTCTTGGTCACGCCCGCAATCACATAATTGGCGTTTGGTCGTAACCCGCGATCATATGTGATGGTCATCAAAGAAAAGGGACTAGGCCCCCGATTTCCAATTAGAGACCACAAATAGAGGATTTGTCCTTTAAGGAAAACAAATTTCTTTTGTTTACGCCCCACCGTGGGTGTGTTATAAATTGGTATCAGAGCATGGTTACAACATTTGGCCTGCTTGGGCTCATGCATGAGTCACATGAAGAGGAAAAGTGAGATGAGTATAACCCTATGGACACTAAGGCAAGAAGGTTTTCTTGCTAGATGTTGTCACATAAAAGGGAAAGTGACCCTAGTGGGTTATTTCCATGAGAAAAGGAAACATCAATATGAGATATGACTGTGAGATTAGTCTTGTAAGTGACTGAAATCTCAAACTAAAGGACACTAATGATAAAAGTAAACTATCAAAGTGAATGCATGAAGTAAAAAGGTGCAAGAGATGCATCTACATATACACGAATGTGTATACATGATCATAAAGATGATTGGAAGGTCCTTGGAAAAAGGATATAGAAGCCTGATATATCCATGTGTGTGAATGACATGGAAAAGGTGCAAGCAATAAGCTAGCATGATAAATACTTATATGTGTTTAATTATGCTTGAGTGCATGGGTTTAATGCATTGTGGAGCTTCCTAATATGAAGCATGATATTAATACCAGTTACGTATGAGTGATATTAAACGTGAAAGTGATGCACATGTATGAGGTAAGAGTATAGTTATAGGCACAATATGGCTACCCTGATGAGTGAAATATAAAGAAAGAACTGCTCTTGTCCATATTAAATGAATACTATGGATGCATGGTTGACTCTATTCTGAAGAGTCATGAAATTTTTGTTCCAAATAATAGTTTGAGGGGAATGTATTCCATTTCCTCAGGGAATAATAATATAATAAAAGGGTAAATGAACAAAGATGCTTTGTTGTCATGATAAGAGGCAAAGGATTATGCCTTTGAAGATCACATGAGAAGGATTGTGAACAATCCTGAGTTGATTGATCTTAAAGGTAAAGATGTATCTGGGTTGTGAAACATACCTATGACAGCTACATGCAGACTTAGGATTATGAATATGGTTAAGTACACCATGGATGTAAGTTAAAAAATCTGGAATATGTATGGATACATAATTTGGGTGCATGACAAGGATGCATGTTTATATTCCTTATGGAATATTTGGTAAACAACTAAAGCTAACTTAAGGCTGAGTCCATCACAGATAGTGATGGTGTGTGATAAGGAAGTTGCATGCTGAGGGAGTTCCCTGTGGAAGAACTATGTGAAAACTCTGTCAGGAGGTTAGAGTCACAACCTTAATAACTGCTAAGAGATTGAGCAGTAAACTACAAGCTTATATATATATAAGAATCTTGGATTACATTTTGAAAGCATCATGTAATGAATAGAATACTAATGAATGACTAAAGGATTATGTTTGATTGAATAGGCTTGGTGGGAGCCATGATAAGAAAAGACAGTGAGGCCTTTAGAGATAACTTAGCTGGGTTGAAAAGTCTCAGGCGGTGTAGAAATAATTAGAAGAAGGGGAGAGCCCCTAATTCCTTTCTTGCTATGTGTTATGTTTCCTTTGGAATGAAAAAGTTGACTTACTAATAAAAGTAAATGTTTTGACACCATAGTGATGATGATTGTATTATTGCAGAAACAGTTGAGAACTGTCTGTATTGCATTCATGGAAACCCTTGAGGATAATGTGATGAAGTGCATAAAGATATGCTAGGACATTTTGAAATTTTTTTATGGATTCGAATGTTATGATATATGCATTTTAATTGATATTACAACTAATGATGCATGTTGTGTATAGAAAGGAATTGGAACTATTGAGTAAGACAATTACCAATAATGGGCAACCTCAAGAAGAGGATGACCATGGGAAGGCTGCGGTCGAAAGATTGTTGACAGGACTGTGAAAATCCCGCTAAAGAACTGTTGATGAGCTAAAAATCAGAAATAGGGTGCTAGCAACCAAGAACATGTATAAAAATGTTCATGCTTATGTGGTTCAAGGTATGAAAAGATTTGGGTGAGAATCCCTTCTGAAATATTTTATTGTCTCATGTTATGCATGAAATTTTGAAAGGGCAGTTGTATGCCATGGATACCCAAGTAGGGTATGATTCGGAAAGGAAAACCCGAATGTTGGAGGTGTGCACCTCTGGCAGTGAAGACTGATTGTATGATGTAGCATCATTTGAACCAAATGATCTATGTTGACTAAAAAGGTCAAAAACCTTTACTAAGAGATCGTAGAAATCCCTTCGATCAACTACATATCGAGATCATGAGGATCACGAAAGAAAACCCTGATCGAATCAGGTTAATCAAGACATTGACAAAGGAAATGAACACGAGCCGTTCATTGGAAGGAAACCGATCACAGTCGTTAGATCGATTTCAATATCCACTGGAGTTATCGGATCAAACATCAATTGTTCGGTAAGATCGATGGCCCATATTCATTGCAGAGATTGAATGGGCACATGAGTTAACGACGGAGCTTGTGCCCGTAATTTAAACTCAATATAGTTTTGGTTTTGAGTTTGGGGTCCGATCATAGATCGGACGACCCGTATTCATTGCGGGGATCAGAAGGAGAATTAAACTGCGAGCTGGTTGAGGTTCCACAATCCCTTGCAACTGTTAGATCTGGGGAAAGACGGATCTACATCGTCGATTTGCAGGCAAGGGGTGTAGCTAGGATCATAACGCTTGGACACGAGAGCTGAAATGATAGTGCCGAAATGAATAGAGTTGAGGTCACATCTCTCGATCGCGTGGAGAGAAAACAGAGTCCACCCGGGCCAGTCAAGGAAGGTAGAGTTTATCACTCTACGTTAGACTGTGGTTGTAGAGACTGGTTCTATGGGAATGAAGGTGCTCGCATGGAATTACTTCAAGGAAATGCATGTTTGCATAAAGGACAGACAATGGATTTCTCATTGAGGAAGGAGGACCTTCTAATATTTCTACTTACATTGTATAGGTGTTATAGAAAACCAAATTTGGGTGGCCACGAGTGTTGGCACCCTGGTTATTAATGAAGGAGGAATGCTTGAAGGCATTCATGTGAAATTTTTGAGTTTCATCTGTACTTTTTTGGGATCGTGATCGACCTATGGCAGGAAGTATGGTCCTGTTGTAAGAATGAATGAAAATGAATAATCCATATGGTGAAAAGCTTGGTTAAGCTCCAATGCACCATGGCAAAGTACATATCGTAAAGTGTGGGAAACTTAAAAATCAATGCAACGATGCATTGGGTATGAATGTGGCCCCGAATGTTGGCACATTCATTAAAGTCAATTGATATCCGAATTACATTCTGAAAATTTTGGTAGGCTGAAATGATGCATAAGTAAGGGATTATGTATTCTTTTGCTTTGTATCCTTGAATAGATGAAATGACTTGCACTGTTAGTATGCATGATTTTGAAAAGATAATATGAATGAAAACTAACAATTTGTTTGGCTAAGGAATGTTGAAATTGTAGGAGGAAATGGGTCTTGGATATGGCAGTATTGTAAGCTCATAAGGAAGACCAATTGCCTACTGAGCCAAACTGCAAGGAATGGTATTTCTTTTTTGAGAAAGTGAATTTGATTGTTAGTATGCGCAATTCTGAAATTGTTTGTGATGACGTTATAAAGGTGCAATAAAAATTTAATGTGCATGAAAACTAACAATTTGTTTGGTTGAGGAATGTTGAAATTGCAGGAGGAAATGGGTCTTGGATATGACAGTTTTGTAAGCCCACAAGGAAGACCAATTGCCTACTGAGCCAAACTGCAAGGAATGTTATTCCCTTTATGAGAAAGTGAATTTGATTTTTAGTATGCACAATTCTGAAATTGTTTGTGATGACATTATAAAAGTGCAATAAAAATATATGAGTATGAGAAATCAACAATTTGTTTGGCTGATTGAAGTTGAAAGTGCAGGAAGCAAAGGGGTCTTGAATATGGCAGCGTTGTAAGCCCATAAGGAAGAACAATTTTCTGCTGAGCCAAACCGTTATGGAAAGGAAAGTCCCATAATTATGAATCTGGTTCTTGTGCGGAACAAATATGAAAACAAAATGCGAAATTTGGAAATCTGTGGGTGACAAATTTACAAGCAAATTTAAAATTTAAAATCTATGATGATGTCTCATGAATTTCTATATGCCTGTGATACAGGTGAGAAGAAAATATATGTCCAGAAAGGAAAGATGAAGGTTGTCAAGCTGTAAAAGCATGAAAAATGGCTATTGTTGAGCCATGAGAACCCTGTGGTAATCCATGATCACCTAGAATATGTTGTGTTGAGGTAACACAAGCCAGAGGGATGCCTTGACAAAGAAATTCTGAGAGACGCCTCGACTGTAAGGCTCAATAAAGTCTCTGGAATTCTTCCTGTGCAAGAAAACCTTGGCAAGGCAATATGGATCACCCGAGGAACTGTATAGTAGAGAAGGGGATGCCTGAGCCTGGACCTAGAGGGTGAGTGACCGCAAGGAAGAGGAGACCTTGATAGTTCTTGTAAACTATTGATTGGGATCATGCACACGATGGGTAGTTCTTCCTGTGTGAGAAAACCTTGGTAAGGCATGATGGATCACCCGAGGGACTGTATAGCAAAGAATGGGATGCCTGACCCTGGGCCTGGAGGGTGAGTGACCGAAAGGAAGAGGAGACTTTGATAGTTCTTGTAAACTATTGATTGGGATCATGCACACAATGAGTATGTCAAGGAAAAACAGTGAGCCTGGATAACAAGACAACCATGTGGATACAAATCCACAAACTGCATAGATAATTATTGTGCTAAGATTAGGAAATTTTCCTAGAATTTGTTTTTATGCAACACTTTT
>ML801464.1:164514-213612 GCA_009831015.1 Picea engelmannii | reverse complement strand
AGATTGTTTAACCCTAGGTCAAGCATTTTCAATTTTGTGAGCAAACCCAACTCTCTAGGAATGCTTCCACCTAAATGGTTCTGAGATAAAGACAGGACTGTTAGATTGGAGCACCCACCTATAGTAGCTGGAATAGGACCTTGCAATTCATTGCTATCAAGCCAGAGCTCCCTTAGGCCAACAAGGCCTCCCAACTCTGGCGGAATATGACCATGAAAATGATTGTTTGAAATATCAAGTACCTCAAGGAAAGAAATATTGGCAAGAAAAGGAGAGAAAGGAGCCTGTATATTCATACCTGAAATATTGACACCAACCACTCTCTGGTTCCATAAACTACACTCAACTCCTGTCCACTTACATAAGCTGATACGGGTATTCCAATTCTGTAATTTATTGTAGGGATCATATATGAATGCTTGCTTGAACGAAAGCAGAGCATGTTGATCGGTATCATTGCTGGTCAATGAATGTGTAACTGAAGATGACAACAAGAATTCCAGGAGTATTAGTTGTATCATTAGTGTATGCATTTTGCTAGTGACAAATGCTGCCCTTGAAAATGGTGCCGTGGTTTTCATGAAGGGCATTTTAGAAGATAGAATTGTGGGCATTGAAATGTGTTTCAGGGTGATGTATAAACACTTCCTAATAGAGCATAAAATATTATTACACCGTTAGATGTGAAGTTATTGATTGGATTTTACACCGTTAGATCTGAAGTTATTGGACAAATCTAACGTTTTTAGATGTAGCATCTATCATATAGAACATTAAATATCATTAAATGCTTTGTAACAAGATGTCAGAGGACGTTGACACTGGAAGGCAGGCTTGCCCTCCAAGGAATGACGAACAGACTGTACTGCTGAAGTCAAATACTTGAAGAAAAAACACTGCAACCATAAATATGTGGGCCGAGGTAAAAAATTACTTCGTTTACGTACTCAGAAATTAGAACAAGTCTTTGATCGATACTGTTGGTATAAATTATAATTTCCAAACGAGTCTTTGAGCGATACTGTGGATCTGTTGAAATGGTGAAGGTTGAGGTTTGTTCATGAGGTACGAAGCCTGCTTAATTCTCTGATTCGGGTTTGTTAACATTTCACGTTAATGAGATAATCCTCAAAGAAATTGGAGTTGGATGCCAGTCATGTATGAATTTGGGTTCAGTAATATGTAGGTAAATTTATTTTATCCACTTTAATATAAAATTTTGAGAGGAATTTTGGTTTGTTTTCAAAAGATTTATAATATTCAGGTTATCGGTTTATTCTATATTGATATAATTTTAATATCATATGTTTTTTTTTAATATTATTTAGTATTAATTATATATCAAAAAATAAGATATGATAATATCTCAAATTGTAATTTAACCTTTGACTAAAAAATTAAATTTCATTTATTAATTTAATTTTTTTTTTTTATTATAACTGAAAAAATAATTAACTTAAAGTTTAAGAATTTAAAAATATTTAAATAAAAAATAATATTTTATTATAACTGAAAAAAGATTTAACTTAAAGTTTAAGAATTTAAAAATATTTAAATAAAAAAGTTATTTTATTATAACTGAAAAAATATTTAACTTAAAGTTTAAGAAAGATACGGGAATCGGTGACAACGTGATTCCATAAAAGGTTTAAGATCTATAAATTTAATTTTTGGGGGGAGAATTATATATTTTATTAAATTTTTATGGCTTTTGAAAAAAAAAGGTTGCCTACTTATTAACTTTGTCTATTATAACAAGTTTAATATCATTTGGCTTAAGACCATAAAGTAAGGAGTTAAAAAAGTACAATGGTGAGTTGGTTATAATAAAAATATCTCTGAATTTAATATCATTTGGCTTAAGACCATAAAATAAGGAATTAAAAAAAGTACAATGGTGAGTTAGATATAATAAAAATACCTATGAATTTAATATCATTTGGCTTAATACTAGAGGAGTTTAAAAAGTACAATGGTGAGTTGGCTATAATTAAAATATTTATGAACATGTCACAATCATCAAGGTTGGGGTCCCACCTAGTGAATGGTGCATCATTAACATGTTAGGCAGTCTTTCATCTATTTTCTTCATGTTTATTTCACAACTTATCTTGGGGAACTTGTAATTCAATGGTTGTAGAGGGGTCGGTGAATGTGGTGCTCATGACTTTGGTTTTGATGTTCATTGTACTCTCAAACTAGGTACTCTATCTGATGGTGTGTCTTGCTACCACATTAATGCAAACGAGTCCACCTCAGAGGAAAGTGAACATTCAAGGGGACTTCACTCAAAGTGCATGGAGCCAACTCCAAATATTCCATCTATTATTGCAAATGTGCTAGCTCAAGTTCCATTTTCCTAACCTAGACTTAGATCTCTATCCTATAAGATACCATGCTACATGCTATTCAATAACACATGAGAGCTTATCACCAAGAACAATTGACTCAGAGAGGCATTGGCCACACTAGTTTGAGATCAGTTCCCACACTAACTTAACATATGCACTAGCGCAGCCACTCAAAACCATGGTTGATGAACGCCGAAAGGCTATGCCAAAGCTTCCTTCGGCGACTGGAATTATGAAATGTGCGGACAACTGGAATTTGACAATCCAATATGAAATGGGAGGACAACTGGAAGTGTCCACACCCAGAAAATGAAAATGAAACATATAGTGCTACAGTGATTTCTTAATATGATTAGGTAAATGTTAAAAAGTAAATAGGTTAACTGATACATTCAAAAATATAAGGAAGTTATGAAGAGTAAATCACATTCATTGATTTGGGAGGACCACTAAGAATATGCCAGCATCTTCAATTGTTAGCCATCAGATTAAAATTTTAGATTAAAAGGTGATTAATTGTGCCCATTATCAATAGCTATACGCCTTTCAGCGTACTAATACCAATATTTTTTAATAGTCTCATGTTTGTGATAGAAGGGCCACATAAGTTGTGGAACTCACAAATATTCCGAGTGTTCACCAACAGGAATTTGTGTAGTGCCAAGGATAAAAAAAAATAGGATCAATAAAATATTTATTGCACCCATTCTAATGCGTGGTCATGAGTATGGTGGATGTGTATTCATCATTTTGCAAATAATATGGAGCTGATTTAAAGAAAGCCTCACAATGATATTTTAAAAGGCTAAATAATTTGAACTATGTGGCAACAAAAATTTAGTTATTATGGAGAAAACTTGACGTCTAGAGACATAACTCTAAATAATCATGTTTAAGTATCTCTTTGTTGGGGTGGTAAAATGAAACTCTAGGAGAACTAGTGCATGGGATTTATTTGGGACCCAAGGGGAATTTCATGTTTTAAATTTGAACTGAGCGTTGGTCTTACCGTAAATAATCAAGGATAGGTGCTATAATTTTAAAAGGGTTGTCCTTGAAAAGAGTTAATAACATCTAATGCCAAATACCCTTGAAAAGAGTTCATAATATCTAATATTTAATTTGATTTTAATAATTAAATATTCAAGAATAACTCATGTATAATCTTCATTGATTCATTCAAAGATATGTCCACATTGTTCAATGCAAGGAACCTTTGGGTCAATACTTTTTGCGTATGTTATTATAAAATTTAATTTGGAGGTTTATTAGCCAACTTCACAAATTTTAAAAGAACTAAGAGTTCCTTTTGGCTCAAATCTGCACTTCCGATATCAAGTCCTTAATATCTATTATACAAGTACAATGCCATTTTTAGAGAGAGTGTCCAATGCCACTACTACACTAGTCTCTCTTTATAGATAGTGCATTCCTAGCTACATGGAAGAATCACAAACACAACCCTTTGACCAAAAAATTAAGCTCTCAATGAATAGTGAATGAGAAAGTGATGAATGTTCAAGATGTTTATCAAATTAAAGGGAATGATTCAATAGGACAAAGACTTGTCCCATTGAGTTATGGAGTCATGTATATATTAAGGTCCACATCAAGTGACGAAGAACATAAGAAGATAAATCAAAGAGTATATCTTATTAATTGAATCAATCAAACATCACATTGAGATAAAACAAAAGAAGTCGAAAGACAAACCTTTACATGGTCATTGATAATAAATGGAAAATGTGAGTAGAATGAGTATATGATATTATATTCTAGAAGAGTTATGACAATATAGTAACACGATGATCATTGATTACTTTGGGCTCACAAATATCAAAATAGGGAGTAGAAAGAATCTCATTGTTGTATTGTATATGAATCATAGTTTAAAATGGAGATAAATGATCATTAATGAAACATGACTAGATTGATCCATTCATAATCTTTGGTTGCAATAGTAGATCAAAACTTTTCTCTACATAATAAGAGAAGGCATGGAAGGCACTACAACATCACAATCCTTCAAATCCTCTATGATTCAATTTACTAATACTTTGGGAATAAATCTCCATGAAAACCCCTTGTGTTTTCCATTCTCTTCTCTTCAAATAGGGAAGGAATTGATTGATTAAATTTGACTAGATCAACCTTCATATATTTATTGTACACAATCCAATCATAAAATCAATCCTCTAGGACGAAGTCATAAATCATCATTGATCATGAAGAACATTTTCCATCTACTCCCTTAAAACCCCAAAAACGCATCAATCCTACAAATAATCCTTATTAAATGTTGATCATTCCATTGATTCTTCATACCTCAATTTTGATGAAATCAACATCGATTTCCTCTATTCCAACATGAAATTCGATAACTCCAACCACTAAGTTCAACCAATGTTTATAGAGTCCAACTTGGTAATCCTCTTAAGAGAAACTCAAGTTTGAACTATAATTTCCATCCCTTTGGTTTGCTACTAACCTCTCTCATTGATGACTCCCTATTTGGCTTGTGGAATTGCTCTTAGTCTTGGGTTTTGCATTGCCTTGACCTTCCTTGTGACCTCACACTATGCTAAGTCATCTTCCAGTGCATATTCGCCCCAATCATATAAGCCAACCCAACCTTCAAAATATCGTCATGTGATATCCTTTCAATGGATGTGGCATATATTCTTTTAGTGGGCGTGACATAGATAGAGGTGACAACCTCTTACTCATGTAATGTTGGAAGGGATTTGAAATGTCAACTTTGCACTATTAAGGAGCATGTTACTTCTTTCATTTTTTTGTCTCACACTCGCAACAACTATCCTCTATAAAGGTTTGAAAATTCTACCTCAAGATGTTATAGTATGTGATACTCTTTAAAGTTTAAATATCGATGTGGGTTGTGGACCATTGATCTCAACCTTGAAAAAATAGATTGACAACTTGCACATCTTTTCAAAAAACCATTTCCTCCAAGGCTTTATTCCATGGCATCGACCCATTGGCTATCACATTGGGTCTTTGTTCCATGTGGTAGGTTTCCATTGGGAGAAAAGCTGGTAGGACCTTCCTTCCTTTGGCCTTTAGTTATTCTTCATGATGAATGTAGAAGGCACCACAAATCATTGTGAAAACCACCCGTGAGTGTAGGTGGTATCTTAAGAATTCAAAGGTGGTATTGAAAACCATACTTGTTGATCTTAGGTTGGTGTTATCGTACAAGTTTTAGGCTGGGAAAATCTCGATCCAAACCACAATATGGTGACAACTAAGAGAACACCTACCCACTGTCACCTTGGATAGGTATTTCCGTCACTTTAGAGATGAAGCAATCACCTCAAGGGGGAATCACGGTGACCCTGAGGGAAATGAGATGGAATATGAAGAGATGATGAAGATTCCCCCTACAGGTCAATGATGGAGGGTAAGAAGGGCTTGAAAAGAGACTGATATATTGTAGAAGATGTGCCACTGTATAGAAGACCTGCCAAGGAATGATTGTACTTTCTCGAGACACGAGGAAAACAATGATACAAGCCCAATAATATGTTGGACAAGCAAGTTAAGATTGATGTCCCTAATTGCAGCAATAAACAGTAATATATATCAACAATGAAATGATAATAAGAGTTCCAAATAAAATTGTTAAGAGTTTAGTTAAGATTTGCAAGAGACAAACTAGCAATGACCAGTTTAACTCAAGATTGAAAGAGCAAGACTTTAGCAATGAACAAGGATATAAGAAATTAGTATTTCATAGATACAATTGCAGCCATATGGTTGTGGCAAACAATTTTTTACAACAAAGAGATCAACTGCCAAAACTTGCCAACAATCCACCCAAAAAGTGCGTTGAGACTAGTAGAGGATAGGGGAAAACTTTTAACAACTTTTGATGATTCGTTTGTGAGATGTTAGGAAATTTGTATTAGGGTTTATGCATCCCTAATGGATGTAGATAAAATGTTATAAAATAAGAAAGAAGTACTTATAAAAATCAGATGCCCTAGAACCAATCACATAAATGTAACGAACCTCATCGTTACGACAATAACTCTGTAGCAGGTGCAATTTTTTTTTTTTTGTTTAAGGTGTGTGCGCACGTGTAGAAGTAACAACACACTTGACTCTACGTCACCCCTTGACAACCAACAAGACGCAACCATGATGTTCATCACAAGAAGACTGAAGGCACACGACGAGTAACTGCAAACAATATACGACCATAGGCATAAGGTGCACAACGCAAACATTTAGCGACAAAAGTAAAACTGACCACCCGCCCGTCCTACCCTGCAAGTTTAGGACCTCCAAGACACATAATCAACACTCAAGCCCAGGTTCCCATCGATTTTAACCATTTAAGGTCTCAAGGCTAGCGACTGTTCTGAGGAGCATGGAGGTGTCTACATCCCACCCGACACAACAGACCAAGCAACTAACTGATTACAATCAAGTACAACATAAATAAGAAGAACAATTATGCACCTTACGAAAGGCGCGTGACTAAAGGACTCCCACAACGAAACCCAAGTTCAACATTGTTTAAATGAACAACCACCCTAATTTACTAACTCGGAGTAATTTATTGTACATAAGTCAAGGTTATTGCAGCATATATGTTATTAACAACAATAAAAATTACAATAACACTGTCATGAAATATTAACCATCCTTCATTTATATCACATATCCGGACCATAATTACACTCCCTCTTATATGCTACAACCATAAGGTTTACAATGACCTTACAAATAGAAACCTTCAGATAAACATGAGGAGCTCACAATTCGATGTTTCTTTATGATCATAAATTTTCATTATTATTGCAATAAATAACCTCATATTTATAAATAACCTCAATATATAAATAACCTCATGTTTATAATAACATCACATTTATAATTAACATCAGGTTTAAAAATAACAATATCATCATGTTTAAAAATAACATCATGTTTAAAAATACAACAACATCATGTCAAGAATAACCTCGTATTTATAAATAGCATCGGGTTTTAAAAATAACGATCTGACATCATAATTGAAAATGTTTAAAAATAACAATATGACATCATAAGTGGAAACGTCAATATATAACCATAACAATATTTAAAAGGACCATGTAAAAAAAAATATAACAATATTTAAAAGAACATTGTACAAATTATCCATACTTTAAAATGCCAATATTTAAAATAACTACTATTAAAATGACGATATATATAATAACATCATAACTATATACTATCGGTGTCACTAACATTCATTTATTTTAAAATGCAAAACAATGAGTAAGGCAGTAAGGCTATTGGTTGTCAGACTCAATTTAATTGAATTGAAGGGCGTTGATTTTTTTTCTTTTTAAAAAAAAAAAACAACAACTACAAGGTGGCAGAATTCCCAGGATTGCATAACACCGAATCCCATTACTCTAATTGCTACCACGCGAATTCAATCTCGCCTCAATAACCATAATAATGATTGCAGCCATATATACCGGAGGTCAATAAAATTCAGAGGTAGTATGTTATTGTTTTTCTGTTTTTAACCACCAAAGGCGACCGAACTTTCGTTGATCACCCAACTCCAGTATCATAGAACTTTTAACCGTTACGGCCCCAGTCATGCTAGCACAAAACAAAGCATAAAACCACTGGAAGTAACAGAAAGTCAGGGGAACGAATCCATAAGAATGCAACAACGGGAAGAGGGCGTGTAAGACGATTGGTGCCAGGTAGGTGTAACGCTTGCGTTAACATGGAAATCGCTGGGTTGGCTGGAACTATCTGTCGTTCACACTTCTGTCGACCTGGACGACGAAAGGCTACCCAAAAGAAACAAATCGCTGAAGGAAAAATACCCCCCAAAAAACTGTAATAACTCAATACCCCGCAATGCCCAATGCCAAATCCATAATGCAGAATGCCAATTCGAAATCCAAGAATGCAGAACCGAAATCCAGAACGCAGAATGCCGAATCGAACTCCCGAAATGCCAAATCGAAATGCAGAATGCTCAAACCCAGAGTGCAAAATGCCAAATCGAAATTCATGAATGCCGAATCAAAAACTAGAATGCAGAATGTCGAATGCCAACAGATAGCTAGATTAAACCCGTCCCCTGGTGGTCAGGTAGGCAGAATGAAGGATTGTTTCCAGTGAATGCCCAATGGACTCCATAAGGTGCCTCCTGGACCGCGACCAGAACACCACGGAGCTGGGAGAGTTACCCCAACGCGCATGTAAAGAAAAATAACTCCAAGTCATAACCAAACGCGTGAGGAAGGGAAGTTTTCTGGCGTTATCCAAGTCCAGGGAGGGTGCCACAGTCAAGTACGTGAGGGCTGAGGGCAAACGCTGACTACCAGCAGAAGGATCGATCACTGTCGCCCCCATTTAGCAAAAGAAAAAAAACAGTAAGGGTTGCTTTCAAAAACGAATTTTGACAACTAAAGAGTCAAGAAAAGGATTAGATGGCGAACTATGTACGAGGATTTGATCGCAACCTCAGTAAGCAAGGTAACATGAGAGATTTGGTCATACTAAGCCTAGCCGCCAAGGGAAATCAAAATCACAGTCCCCAAAAACCGAAACGAAAATTCCATAACAAAAACAAAAACAAAACCAAAACAAACCAAAACAAAAACCAAAACGAAAATTCGGACAATTTATTCAGTAAGGTTCAGTCCTAACCTTACGGCAAACCCGAGTATGGTAAGGGAAGTAATTCAGGGGCAGCCAGACTCAAATACAACACCAATAATTACGCCAACACGCCTAACTTCGGAGATAAAGTCTTGACTACTAATAATAAAAAATTTACCATGCTTGCTAACTATCTCCGTGGTTTCCATTGGCAGTAAAATTATACAGCAATAAAATTACAGCGAAGAATTACATCCAAGCATTCTACTCTACCAAATAACACGCGTACCTTTTCCCTTTCAACCGCCTCGATTGATGTCCACGCCGCGATTGATGTCACACGCTCCTTGCCGCTCCTGCTTGCCGACCGTAGCTACCTCACCGGTACCTCCCAGCCAATCGCTAGGGGTACTCTGCTTCCCCCTTAGCCCCCCGAGCCGCAAAGGGGCCACACAAGATCCAGAGATAAGACTAGCTTCTCAGCTCGCCTCCAAGGCTGAGCTACCACTCCAATACAGCTGAGAAAAGCCCAACTCCTCACAAGCAATCAATCAAGACACAATCCGACAGCGTAACGTTACGCTAACCGTTCCTCCTCTTTCTTCTTCAACTTCCCCTTCTTTTATAGAATTTGAGACCCACCTACTTTCCCTAAATCACTATTAATTTAAGTTTTAATGACAATCCTCTAAAAATTCTCTGCCGTCCAAGTGTCACTCATCCCCCCACGTTTCTCCAAAATTATTTTCTTTAAAAAATTAAAAGACTCATTTCCCTCACCCACCTAGAGTCGCTCCTAAAATTACTCCTAGGTGTTCCTAGATCCCCTTACATGCTTTTAATAACTTTCCCTAAATAAAGTTGCTAAATTTCGTTCCTTTTAGTAAGTCCTTAATTGCTAATTCCTTTTTTCTTTTTACCCTATGCCCCCTACTTTCCTTTATTAAGTTTCCTTTATTACAAGTTTCCTTATTTCTATTATTTGTTCCTTTTTTTTTTCTCTCCTGTTTTTTTTTTAAAACCAAAAAGATGGACGCGCTAATTAATCCTTTCATTACATTTTTGAATTCATTACTTTTATACTCTCACACATTTTTTTTTAAATTTTTATTCCCTTTTTACAATTAAAACCTCATATTTTAATTAATTTATCCCTCTCTTCACTTTACCCTCTTTAATTTTAAAAAGACTTTTACTAACACTTAGGAGGGTTTTAGTTTACGCCCTTATGTTTTTTTTTTTTTGTAGGGTCCTTTCTTAAGGCTAATCAAATTTTATCTTAGAGAGGTTTTAAATTTAGGTTTAGATTTGAATTGGGCGACAATTCATTAGGGGAGTCGTTTTGAGAATTTCTTAAGGCGTTAAGGTCTTAGGGTCATCTAGGTTGTCTCATCATCATCATCCATGCGACGTGCCCTTCAGGACGCACTACGTGCTCCAAGGGTGCCACTCGCCTCGTTTCCTTCTGTTGCGCTACATTCCCTTCAGGATGCACCACGTGCTCCAAGGGTGCCACTCGCCAACTTGTGTTTCTTTTGCGTGACGTGCCCTTCAGGATGCACCACGTGCTCCAAGGGTGCCACTCGCCGACTTGACTGATTGGTAGACATCTATAACCCCTGGAGTCAACACTCCGCCAAGTGAACTTTTTGGAGACTAAGGGCTCTAAGGAATAAGGCCCCCGCCTTATTGCTCGCCCCTTAGAATCATCGTGAGCGACTGTCGCAGTCTGCCCTCACGACATCGTGGATCCTCTCGAACTAGGTAATCGTTAACCTACAATTTGAGCCACGACGGGAGTGCTAGCAGGTTGTGGCAGGGATGCTGTCCACACCTCTCCCTCAACCTCTCTGGAAATCGTGTGTGGCCCTTTTACTCCATATGTGAGTCTGGTCGGCAAGCTATCGTCAGCCTGCATCATCAACCATCATGTCAGAACATGTCAACAGCATATCATCAAATCAATAAATATCATGGTAAATAAATCAACTCAAATATCACACTCCCTGACTCAATCCGGAGTCCAAGGGTTCCGTCGATGCCTCTGCATCCTCCAGGTCAAAAGCCCTACACACTCAGATAAACTGAGTCATTAGCACCTGTATATAACAATAGTAAAACATCATGTCATCTTTCATAACACATCATAATCGAGTATACATGTTTTAACATCAGAAAAGTCCAGATCACTTGCGAGCAAGTGTCCTCAAATAACAGGTTTTCTCAGTGCGCGAGAGCGGGATGTTACAATAAATCATAGACTTGATTCCAATTTAGACAATCTCAAAATTTTGAGTTTTCACGTTAACCAATGCAATATTTTATCTCTCCAATGCAATTAGATTAGTGCCTTTAGCTATTGGGTTATGGATTCAAACAAATAAAGAGATAAGAATACTATCTCCAAACAAATAAAGAGATAAGAATACTATCTCCTTGGGGGTGTAAACCCTTTTACTCCCCAAGGCAAGCAAGGTTAGCTTAGGAAGTACTAAGAGGGTGTAAACCCTTTTACATCTCCTAGTAAAACCTTAAGAAACAAATTATTTCAAGAAAAAATGATGGATATGGTGGGGTTTTAAATCCTTATACTCCCCAAGAAAGTCTAGCAAGTCACACTTTTAACAAAGCAATGAAACAACAAGTAGATATATTCCGTACCTAGTCCAAGCAACAACAAGATAACACTTCCTTTGCCAAGATAATCTGCCACAAATGCAAGAAAATAGCTCCAAGAGAGGTAGCGCACTAATTCTTCCACCAATAGCCAAATGAAACCATAACAAGAGCACAAGAGATAGATATTTCCCAAAGAGGGCACATATTTTATCTAGGAGACTTCTCACAATGGGAGAGTTATGATAAAATGAATTAGAGTTGACCTCTATTTATACAAATCCTCTAACAAATAGTTTGTCCACATAATTTAGGGTAAACCGCAAAATAAGGGGACAACAACCCTTATTTTTCCCATTTACAAAAAATAATACTTTTTTGCACATAAAGTGAACCCTAAAGTAAGACGTCACCCTTCTAGGGTGACGCTTTGGTACTTTTGCAAGTCTTTGGAGTAGGAGATGGGTGAGCTAGGCCTCCAAAGGCTACATTTCTTTGATCCAAGCCTCTTATCCATGATCCATGGTTTCCTTCCTTCAGAACATTCCAAGTGTCCTCAACCACCACCAAACCCTATCCCTACTATGACGTCAAGCCCTCAAGGGTGACGTTTTGGCCTTCTTAGGCAAATTGTTTGAGTGGTAGGGGCTAGGTTAGGTATTCCATGATGTCTTCTATGCCTCCAAAGGAAATTATTCTTCATCCAACATGTGGGCCCTGATATCCAACCTGTGGGATTCAAGCCCCATGGAAGCCCAAGCTAGGCTTGTTCCTCCAAAATTGTCCACTAGCTGGGTCCTGCAAAGACAAATGGATATGAACTCCAAGAATATCAAGTCAAATGCATCATGATGAGTGAATCAAATCAATAAAAGAGCCATCTAAGTAAGTACATACAAACCACCTCATCAAAATAAACCAATGCTCAAAGACCCTATGCAATTTTCCAAGTTTAGGTATGGGAGGGTTGACAAAACGATCTATTGGGTGAATTGTACCTCAAGTTTAGTGGTGTTTCCTGAGGGGACCATTTTCTAAGTCATGTGGATGAGGTGTCATGGATGGGGGGAAGACTTTTGGGCATGGGGTTCATGAAATACAAGGGTTTGTAGTGTATCACTTATGGGTTCCTTTGTAGAGGGTGTGTTGCACCTTTGTTTTCAATGCATCCTTTTTCCAAGCCCGTTTAATGTCATAAATTAATTAAGGTCCAAACATTGAGTACTCCTTGGGGTGAATCAATTAGCTTGGGGGGTAGTACCAAAGTGTCGCTTGAAGGGATAAGTACACATAGTTCCATGGGGGTATAGTCTAGCTTGTAACACACTTTGTGTAAATCCCTCAATTGAGTGGGACATTTATGTTATGTGTTTGCTTTTGCAGGTATTTGATTTTTTTAGGAGAAGATTTTCATTTCTCTCAAGATCTCTTTGGGAGACCATCTGGAAGGTTCACAATCATGATTTTATCTTTTTCCAGATACAAGCCTATGGGCCTTCAGCCCCTTCTTCCCATGAAATGAGGGACAACCCCTTCTTGGGTCAATACACCCGAAAATCCGAAAAGGTAAGGAGATGAGGGGATTAAGTGTGGACAATGACAAGTATGGTCAGGAATGACACGATGACTCGTCAAGAGGACCTCCCAGTAGAAAAACTATCCCTAAGGGTGACCCACTTGTTAGGGTGCAATGTCAACCACCAAAGTGAAACAGGGCAAAGAACATAATGTCCAAGCAAATGTCACATAATCAAAAGAAGTAATAGATGCAAAAAACTCAAATGCCTCAAATATTGAAATGACACTCACCATAATACCTTACTTGTACCTCATGGAGCATGACCCAGTGCCTTTCGGAGGCCAATTGATGTGGTGGATACCATCGTGACGAACCTAGAGTTGTGGTGGTGAGGTGGGTCATTGTTTGTGCAAGTGGACAATGTTGGTCAAGCTGTCTCTCGATACTCCATGGATGCAACCTAAGGCCCTCGAGACATCATCTCCTTAGTTATCCCACAAAATGGGGATAACAGGCCACATGTGTTCTATTGAAACTTCCACCCTAGGAAGATAAACTATGTGCATATTGTTTTTTGTTTTGGTCTTGATATTGAGTGTGGTTCGTTGATTTTCTTATTGGGATTAAGTGCGGTCCATTAATTTCATTCCTCGTTTGAATCAACGAATGAGACACAACTTGTTCATCATTTGTTGATCTTGAGGTTTCACTCCATGATATTGGTTCGTCCTTTGTTCCTCATCTAGATTTTATCCATTTAAAAATATTCAAGGATGTTCATCTGAGGTTAAAACGACTTCCACCTTCCTCATGATGATCGATTAAAATCTTGAAATTTGTTTTGAAAGGCTTTGTTATCATGATGAATTTTCCATCAAACTAGCACTAAAAATTAGTATATGGTGAGATTTGTGTTGTTAAACCAATGTTCTTAAGAAATATTTTGTATGGGCCTCGAAATATCCACTATCAATTTTTGGGGTTAACAATCGACAACACATGGGGGCATCAACCCCCTGTGGGGCACTGAGAACTTTTGAATCTTTAGGGTAACTACCTTCTTTTGAATTGGCTTTGTTTGACTTGTCGATTTGGTTCATTGGTTATCAAACTTTCCACTTAGAGTACACTCATATTCACTCTTATCTAGACCAGGATTCCAAAAAATCATAAAACCCCTAACATTAAAGAAAAAAGGACTAAAATATACATTGCAATAGATAATAGCTCAAAATTATTTGCATGTCTTCTATTACAAAGCTAATATTTGATAATGAGTATCAAATCTATTTATTCCTAACCTACTCTATTATGGCACAATGCCCTTTAGCAAAAATGAATTCTCAAACATTACCCATTTATAGGTATCTCTCTTTCTCCTGCATCAAGTTTGCTCAAATAAAATGTGTTGGGTTTAATGACAACAATCTTGAAAGGTCCCAACTATAAATTGTCAAAGTTTCCAACATTTCCAAATTTTTTGTTTTTCTTGTCCCACAATAGGAACATATCATCCACTTGAAAGTCTCTATGTTTTTCCTTATTGTGAAAGACTATGCTCTTATTGCCTTGAAATTTGATGAATCCATCTAATTCTCTCCTTTGCTAACCCAAATCAACCAATTGATTTATCCTTTCTTGGACAACTTCTATGTCTATGGCAAATTTCTATCATAGTTTGTACATTGGAATTTTCAAGTTCACTTGCAATGTGACATTCATTCCATGTATTGATTCAAAGGACTTTTGCATGTGGCTTTCTTCCTAGTTATTATGAATATGTTGTCTTGATATGCCAACATTTTTTGTTATCCACTATTGTCATTTAGGTGATATTCATTAAATTTTTGATGCTATATTTTGTTAAACCATTGCCTTTGGGACAAAAATTTGATGTGATTGAAAGGATTATACCACAATCGGTACAAAAGTTCACCAAATGTATTGATCTAAAATCTTGGGCATTATCACTTGTAATCTTGCTTGGAACTTCAAATCTTGAAATGATTTTATCTTCTATGAATCCATGATCACCTTAGTGACATTGTTGGTAGGGGGAAATTTACCATTTTTTGAAGTACTCAATGTTTGTGATAATACACTTGAAGCAATTATTAAGATTATCATGATTTTTTTCAATAAAATCCATCCCCCATCATTGAAAAGGTTCTTCCACTGTGACTGGCTACAATGAAAAGGCTTTGATTTTTTGTCACATAACATTAAACTCCCTTTACAAGTGACTCTTTTTCAACTAACACATGGTTAAATTTTACATGCTTATGGTCATTTGAGTTAAGGTCATTTTCCAATCAAATTTTGTGGTTGGATTTGTTAAAGATAAATGTGCCCAATTGAAATAGGCAATTAGAGTTTTCTATCCCTCAAGGCACCTTTCTCAGTGAAAAATTTAATTAATGGTCATTTATTCAAAATGGATTTCCATTTTTTTCTCCTCTTGTCTCTATCTCGTAAAGTTGTGGATCCAGGGATAATAGATTCCATGGATTAAGACTTACTCAAAGAATGCCACCACTGCCCATAGCTTTTCTAAGCTTCCAAAACTACATTTTTAGCTTATACAATTGCATTTGTGGGATTTGCACTTTCACGTTCTAAAATTGCATTTGGGGGCATCACATTTTCATCTTCTACCATTGCTAAGCGTGGGAAACGGATTAGAGGATTTGTATATATAATGAGGAGAGGAAATGTTCAAAAGAGTTTGGATATAAGATAGATCCATTCTCCTAAGTAAAGTAGCTTCTACCATTGTGTTTGGGGCATTTTATTTTCAACTTCTACTATTGAAAGTGTGTGATACAAGTAAGGGGAATTCATCTTTGACATGAGAGAAGGAAAGGTCAAAACAATTTGCATAGAAGTTAGATCCATTCATGTTGAAAAAGTAATGTTTAGCATTTTTTAAGTTGAGGAGAAAAAAAAACACAAATTTACTTTTCTTATGTGAATGATCTCATCTCTAGTCTAGCCCCGAATGGAGTGATAGGTGTATAAGAATGCAATTTAAGACAACGCATTTGGTCGCCACTTCCTCAATTCTCAGTGCGCTCTTGAGGGGGTTCTATGTGATGTCATTTTGGTTCATTGGTGTTCTCATAGGGTGGGAATTAATGCTCACAGTCCTTTCAATGGCTGCGATGGATGGATCACATGATGCAGAAGGAAAGTTGGTTAATTCAGAATTAATGGAGGAATCCATGCACAATAATAGTATTACTTCCCATTTCCGCTCTGTTCCTTCTGTCATGGATTCTCTTTTAGCTCTTTTCTTGGCCTTTTTTCTGTTGGTATTTAGCTCTATGCAGGCCCTTAACTTTTCCTGTAGTCTTTCCCTTTGCACCATGCCTCGAGAATGAGGACAGTCTCGCAGAGGCCCTGCCTACTATAGTTTTTTAGCCAGTCATGGGTGTCCCCCCAACCCTCCTTTTCACACTCGATCTTCCTCTGGCTCTTCGACCCCTCCTCCTAATGATGATCCCACCGCCGACTCTCTTGCCTCATTAGAATTTTGGGGACTTTTCATTGTGGAGGAAGAACCTTGCATGGAATCTCCTCCTGACCCCCACCTATTGATTTCCTTTCCTCCTTCCCCCGACCCTCCATCTCCACCCAACTGAGTCAGGGATGTTGATATTTGTAGGGAATCTCCCAATGAGAAATACAACCCAATGTATAATGATGCAGGTCCAACACACTATTCCTTTCAAGCTTTGAAGGATATTTTGATTTCACATCAACCATATGAGGCCCCTCCTCTGCTTGGCCTCCTTGATAAAAAACTCCAGTTGGTGTTCGAACTCAGATGAGATGTGGTTGAATTACGCTTTGGCATGGAACTTCTCAATTGACACTTGGACACTTTCGTGGAGAATCTCTCTAGATCTTCCAACTGTTGACAAAGTGTCCTCATAAACGTAATTTTATTAATAAGGGAAAAGATATTACAATCTGAAGTGAGGACTCATAATCAACTTATTAACCTCACTTGAAGAAGGAGCTTGTTTATATAGCTCAATTCTAAACTAAAAACTAGGAGAAAAACCAATCACATAATCACATGAGTATGATAGGTGTCCTTAACATAGAAGCTAGGTGTCTTTATCCTAACAAACTAGAATAAACTAATTTCTAAAATCATTTAATCTAGAAAATACTTAGACTATAGAGCTTTAGGATTATGAGACTAACACCAAAAACCAATCCTTCCCAACTTTCCATCAACCTAATCCTTTCATTGCATCCCGATGCATTGACCCCAACAATGGAGGAAACTAGCACAATCCAAGAATGCGATTTTGTTTGATGTACTTTTTTAGTTTCAGGATCTTTTTAGATAGGATAGGTAGCAGACATTTTGGATGGCAGGTCCTAGTTTTGATAATAATCTCTATCAACTACGTATTTTTGGCTTTTTTTAGACGATGGCATATGGCTCTGATACTAGCTTGGTTTCCACACTTGGAAGGCCATGTGTTAGGGACAAAATATATATATGATTTTGATATCAAGGTAATACAAATATTTTACTTACAAAAAAAAGAAGAAGATCTCATCTCTAGTCTATGTTTATATTAATACTTGAAGCAATGTATATTAGGCCTACAGGTCACTAAAATATTAAGATATATCATACAGCTTAATTTGATTTGACAAAAAATGCATACAAGGTTTAAGGTAGCATAAAATAAGGTGGCTTAGAAAATTGCACACTAGGTCATACAATAGTTGTTCTAAAGGAAATTTAAAGTTTACATCTGAAGTCACTAACCTTGTCTACAAATCCCTTGTGGAATTTGTCCAAAATAATTTTCAGAGGCCCACAATAAATTTTCCTGTTAGGCCCACAATAAATTTTCCAGTTAGGCCCACAAAAGCCTTGATTTGACCTATTTTGGCTAGAATCCATATCTAAGCCTCATTTAAGATCTAAATTTTGATTTTAAAGTCGCCAATTGTTCCTTACATGATTTTTCAAATTTCTACAATGTTAGGGAAGAAACATAGGAGAAGGATTTCAAAGCTTGAGAGCAAAAAAAACAAAGAGATTTGGAAGCCAAAGAATAATGCCAAAGAGCACAAGTAACAACAACTAGAGTTGGGAAAAGGACTCAAATAGAGAAAAAAATTGGCTAAGACAAGATGAATCACATAATTGTAATGTAAGTGAGTGCTCAACCAATGATAGGAATTTTCCTTATGAAGTTTGACCTCACTCAAGCATGAAGTATTTTAGTGGCATTATTCCATATTTTGATATTATTGTTTTTCTTAAACAAGGATAGAATGGTTCACAAGAAACTATTTTATGTACAGTGCTTTATTATAGTCATATTTGAAGCCTTGAGGTGACATACTTAGAGCATTGTGATGATGACTGAAATAATTACGTTGTTTGTACAAATGATTCATGCACCGTAAGCATATACAACATTGCCCCTGTGCATATGGTTTTTGTAGATGAAGACGACAAGTTTTTTCTACACCATCATTCATTATCTAATCTAAATTTACAACAATATTTAAGTGGTCTAGATGTCAACTTGCAAGAATGAGATTCTAGTGGGATCATTAAAAGAGGGTTTTATATTGGATCTAATTTTGATGTGAATCTTTCATGACTGATGGTTGTTTTGTTAAGATTTATGGTAAAAAGTTAATTTGCTTGGATGAGTTTGTGGTACCTCCCATAAATGCATTTGATTTGACCATGAATATAGGTATCTATGTCTACATCTATTATGAAAATATAGCTGGTTTTTCTATAGAGGATTTTTTTGTTCATCTCATATCTAGTTGAAGTGTTGCACTGCTTAGTTGATATTTCCACTAGGAAATCATTTTGTTAGGTGAGAATATTTGAAAGTAAAGAGGATGTTATTGGTAAAGGCTAATGGATTCTAGCATGGAATAATTTTAAATCAGTGAGAAGGTTTTTACACACAAGTAACAATTGATACCATCATATATCATTGATGGTTTGAATCTCTCAATTCTTTAAAAAATTTTTATTAATTATTATTTTTGATACAAAATGTTATTCATAATGTGTGATGTTAAATATATCATTATTCATTATAGATATCAATGATGTTTTCTTCACTGGTGATTGAACTAGAAGGTGTTCGTCAACCACTTGAAAGGGGGAATCATTTTGTAGTTGTTTTATTGCCATGAAAAATGGAGACTATGTTAAGTTTCAAATTATTGCAACAAACGACAATAACGAAGTTGTTGTTGTTTGATTATCTGCCAGTAAATAATATAGAAGTAAAAATGCATTAGGGCCTTCTTATCTTGGCATTTCACAACCACATAGAGAACATCATCATGACATTCAAACTTTACATACAAAGTGTACGATCACCTAAAATCCTGTAATACAATACACATATGTGGAGAGTCCATGTTCAAAAGAAAGTTGGGTGAGAACTTTTGAAATGATTGTTGTGCATTATGTAAATTTGGGATTGTGAAGAAGAATGATTCATTGGAGTTCATTGTGCAAGTAATTACCAAATTGGAATTTAAGATAAAATGGAATAAAGCTAAAGGAATGGGTACGCATATAAAGGAATCTAGAGTTTAGTTAACAGTAGTCTAACTAGGAGAAGATTCATATTTTAACTCAACTCAATTTTAGAAAGGCGTCAGTCATTAATTGGAAATAAAGGGAATAAAGGGACAACTAAGAGTGATTTTAGGATGGGTGAGAGAAATTGACTTTTATTAAATTAAAATGTGGATTTAATTGTGTAAATTGAGGAAAAGGGTGACAAGTGTGTGGGGGAGATAATTCTAAATTATTTTAATTAAAAAGCGAATTAAATGTTTAAATGGAGATGAGTTATGGGAAAATGCTATTAAACAAATGGTTGAGTTGAGAGAAAAAACACACTGGTTATGAGTAGAGTTATGCTGCAGAAATTCTAATTGGTTTTACTTGTGAGAGTTGGGATACCCAACTTGAGAGAGAGTGGTGGCTCTACCTTGCGAGGCGAGCTGGGAGCTAGAAGATTTTTGGTTGTGTCTGTGCATGGCCCCTTTGCGGATCGAGGGGGTAAAGGGGAAGAAGAGTACCCCTAATGATGGTTGGGAGGTACTGGTGAAGTCTCTATGGTTAGCAAGTGAAAGGTCGGGAGGAGCATCGTCACAGAGGAACATCTTCAAAACTTCACCACTGGTTACGATACTTTATTATTAGTTTCATATTGTAATATAGTGAAATTTCGCAAGTTCTAAAGCTATAATGAAGTTGATCCTTGATGCGTAATAAGTTTTAATTTCCCTGCATATATGTATATATATATACATGATCATGTCGTAAGAAATGGGAAGCATTGTTGTATTTGATTCTATCATCTCTTGACACCATAGGATGCATATGGAAATGTTACTGTTGTTTATTTCATGGTAGTTGTTACAAAGGATTATGATCTTGAGAAAAATGATTCTGAATGGACCTTCCTGATGCACATAAATTTGTTGTTGTATGTATGTAGTAATTGATACAGAGGCTCTAAAATTTTAAATCTTCCTCTACCGAATAGCCAGTGTTGAATTGTTGTCGTGTTGTTTTATGGGTTTCTTCAAGGTTAGGTATGAAAACAGTGCCAATTTTGAAATGTGATTACCATGGAAAACCGTTTGAGATTGATGTGTTTGGGGAATTTCTCTTGTTTATTGAGTTTTTACGGACTGATCTTATTCCTGCCTAGACAAGATCAAGTTGTGATTTCCTTGATCGCTGCCTAGATTGGCATCCCTGAAGGTTAAATATTTCTCCTTTTAAAACCTTCTGCCCAAGAAAATTATGTAAAACCACATTCCCTGAGCCCATAGCCATTTTTCCGAAAGGAAATCGCGTGGACTCTCCAAATTCTTACCTGATATGTTGTTCCCATGGGATTTTGTCAAGATGAATTCAGATCAATACCTCCCTTCGGTAGGGTCGTGGCTTGGCTGTCTGAATTTTTGTGTGGCTGGGTAATACGAGCTCAGGATTTGGGTTCCCTTAGCGCTTGGCATACTGAGCTGGGGGTTGACGACCAGTGAGATTAGATTTTAATCTCATCCTATGCCTTATTTTATACGCTGGATACTTCCAGATCCCTGTCGTGGGAGTGTTCTAACGTCGTCCTTCCTGGAGGTTGTTTTTGATCTATTTATCCTCTGTTTTATGTTTACCATGTGACAACAGATCCACACCTCGCCTAGTGCCCCTTCCATTTGGTAGCTGGAACCTCGCCCCATATCCCTTCCTTTTGGCACGTAACATCCCTTCCTTCGAGGACCATATCCCCCAACTTCCCTTGTTAAGTGTAAGGATACCTGAAGTGAGTAGTCAGGCTTCGTGGGCGTACAAGAGAGATCCTTGCAAGCGTACGAGATACAATTGATCGATACTTTGGGGACGATTATGTTTGCCTCTCATTCGAACCTATGCTCTCATATGTAAGTCTATCACACATACAACCTACTATTACTATGTATGGTTGGTGCTAGTAGGTAGTTGTTGTCAACTATGCTTGACCTTCATGGATCCCTCTTTAGGTGTGCCAAATGACATCGAATGCTTCAAACTTACTTGAAGAAGACTTGATCTTATCGGGTGTCATATAATGGGAAGGTGAACCAACATATGGAACCTTATTTTTGTGTCTAATCAATTCTAGCGTTTTCTCAATCCTTAACTAAATTGTAAGACACTTATCCCTTTGGTAATTCTGATCCATTAATGACATTATTAGACACATGGGAGATGCTTTTCTTTATTCATAAATGTCTTGCAAAGGAGAAGATTCTTTTACAGATTCAAGGTGTATTCATTTTCATCTTCTGGTCATAAAAATTGAATCTTGTTGAAAGTTTTAGAATTAAACATTTGAAACAACGAATATATATATATATATATATATATATATATATATGAATGAGTTTATTTGTTTGTTTGTTTATGGAGTTAAGATGTGAATGAAATTAGATTCTTACATAGAATAATATGTTGATATATAAACATATATATATTGAACTTAATATGGCAAGGGACTTCAGTATGTTACTATACATATGATATGAATTATGAGCAACGAGACACATTATACTACAATAATAATTAATTATTTTCTTGAAAATTAATTAAGGGTAAATAATTAATTCCTTTCTTGAACCTAAGTCAAAAGGTAAGGTAGAGTAGTTGAAATCCTTAATGGAATAAAGGTTGAGGTATAAATGATTAAGTAATTAAGAATTCGTTGCACTCTGGAATAATTGTTGATGTGTAATGACTAAGTAAATAGATTCTCAAGCATCATTGAAATATTGTTGATACTAGATTGATTAAGTAATTATATTCTCTTGCGCCATTTAAATTAAAGTTGATTACTCTTGCGCCATAAAAGTAATGTTGACAATTATTTGATTAAGCGTTTATAACCTCTTGCGCCATCTAAAATTTACGTTGATTACTCTTGCACTTCTATAATAATGAATGACATATGATTGATTAGGCATTTATAATCTCTTGCGTCAGTTAAAAATAAGATGATTACCTTTGCGCCATGGATTATGTTGTGATCAAATAATTAGATTGATTGCGCAATGGAATAATGATGATGTACAATGATTCAATTATTATATTATTGGCCTGCATTGCATATTGATGATGTATGGTTAATTAAGTGATTAGAATAATCTTGCACCATGAATCATTGATGATTAAGTTTGATTGATTGATATAGTTGTTGTCGTCTTGATTGGATTAACAGGATTTAGACACCTCCTTGTTCCTTAGAGTAGTTTCCAGCCCTGAGACTTTAAGTGGTCAAAATCAATAGGATGAATCCTAGGCTTCAGAATTTCTTATGTGTCATGGAGGTCCTAACCTTGCAGGGTAGGTTGGATAGGTAGTCATTTTAATATTCAGTATCTGGTTGATCATTGTTTATAAGTTGCTTCAAGTTGATTGTGATGTGTTGAGCTGCGTCACTATTTATGTTTATGTGTCACTATCATTTATGTTGATGCATAAGTTGCATCGTTACTGATTACAATGATGAGTAGCTTGTAATTATTTTACTTATGATGTCATAGTTTACGCACTGCTACAAATTATGTGTTGACGTTAATTTCCTAATGTTTTAAAGATTTTTTTTTTTTTTACCTTTTGTGCTTTACTTTCCTCATCGTAACAGAGGGGATGTTACATATGGTATTGGAGCAGGTTCAACCCTGGGACAGTGGATTGTCATGCATTCCACTCTATTAAACCCTTGATTAATAACTTATCGTTGACTAAATTTTAAACTTGTCCTTATGGTAAATGTGGTTAGAGGACGTTGTGGAGGTAGACAACGCGGTGCTAGGGGAAGAGGTGTGACACTCCGGTAGAATCCACGCCGGAGGAGTCTAACCACCAAGGAGAAGAGAAAGTCATTGGACAGGAGCAGATTGAGGTGGGGGGATGTGGTTTGATGATGAGGTCCTTTCAGAGGATGTCAGAGGCCTTGTTTAACCGACTAGATATAGATGAGGACATGGCGCCTGTACCCAATGAGGGTCCACAATGCACTCTAGCTAGAAATGGTAGCAGTCACAGAGGACTCAAGAAAGTTAGTTTCCTGAGTCATGGGTGCCATAGACGACTCAGTCGTCGAGGCTTGATTGGAGAACATGGCGATGTTATTCGCACTTCGCGACTACACCTCCAACATGAAAGTTCACATGGCGACATTTCATATGAAGGGGATCCCTCTTATATGATGGAAGACGCTCCTACCTCAAATGGACATGGTTGTCAAGGATGTGTCATGGGAAATGTTCGAGGAATGGTTCCGAGAGAGGTATTTATCTGAGGAATTCATCGAGCGCCAACTCAATGAGTTCAACACCTTACGACATAGTGGTCGTACGGTGCCCGAGTAGGAGGCCCGATTTATGGAGCTGCTTAGGTATGCTCCACATTTGAACATAGAGAAGCTAAAGGTCAACAAGTGTGTTTGGACTTAACTTCAACATTCGTGCAAAAGTGAGGATCCTAATGCCTCAAACATTGCTCGATGTAGTCCAGAAGTCCCTCATAGCTGAGGAAGAGTTGGCCAATAGGGGTCAGGGAAGGACTCCTGCAAGACCGACTGGACAAAAGACCTTAGGTAGGCCAACAACGTCTGCTTCGGGGACCTGAAGTACTAGACCAAAGACTAGATGTTGGAGATGTGGAGAGCCACATTACCAGTGAGACCGTTAGGTTGAGAGGGTCAGAGCAGCCAAATCATATGGACACACTACAGTTGGAAATTTGGGCAAGGCCCACCAGATTCATCCAACGGTGAATAACCGCCAGACCGAGCACCAGTCTACGATGCTCGAGACGTCAGGTACCATCGCTAACTAGACCTTTAGTATTTTGATAGGTCCCGTTTCTACAGAGAGATTCATTTTTGGTACAACACTAAAAATAATTAAGGTAAAGGCAATCGAACATGACAAGTTTATCTACGTGGAAATGGATTTGGGTGCCAAGAAGAAGGTTGGAGGAAAGGTTATGGACTGTAGCCTTAACCTAGGAGATTTTGTAACGAATGCCAACCTGTACATCATGATATTAGGATCTTATGACGTCGTGATCGGTATGGACTGGATGGAATGGCATGATGCGATACTCAACTGTAAGACGAAACAATTGAGTTTGATCGATGATGAGGGATAGAGACAAGTGATTGTAGGAAGAAACCATGGAGTGTCCTTAAGGTTCATTTCTTCACTACAACTACATAAGAGCATGCACAAAGGATTCAAGCTATATGCAATCTTAGTGCTGAACGAAAAGGGCATGGCAGAAGGATTATAAAACTTTTCGGTAGTACGAGAGTTGGTTGACGTGTTCCCAGAAGAGTTACCAGGTTTTCTACCCGGAAGAGAGCTGGAATTTACCATCGACTTAAAACCTGGAACTGAACCGATAAAAAGAACACCTTATCGGATGTCGACCCATGAGTTGCATGAGTTGAAAATGCAACTGAATGAGTTGTTGGACCTAGGACTTATACATCCAAGTGTGTCACCTTGGGGTGCGCCTGTTATTTTCATAAGAAAGAAGGATGGGTCATGGAGACTCTGTATCGATTACCATCAATTGACTAAGGAAACGAACAAGAAACAATATTCATTGCCAAGAATAGATGATTTGTTGATCAAATGAAAGGAACAACTATGTTTTCAAAGATCAACTTGAGATCAGGATATCACCAGTTATGGATCAAAGAGAAAGTCATTCCTAATACCGCCTTCAAGACGAGGTTTGGACATTATGAGTTTACCATTTTACCGTTTGGACTGACAAATTCCATCCGCGAATACTTGGACAAGTTTGTTCAAGTATTCATTGATGACATATTGATATATTCTCTGACAATGGAAGAACATGATTAACATTTTTGCTTGGTACTACAATGTTTACGATAAAGCAAATTATACGGGAAACTGTCGAAATGCTCTCGAGGATTCATTGCTTAGGACATGTTGTATCCAACGAAGGCATCGTTGTGGATCCAACGAAGGTAGAGGTTATTATGGAATGGCCCGCGCTGACAAACATACCAAGAGTACACATATTTTGGGTTTAGTAGGATATTACTGATGATTTGTCGAAGGTTTTTCGAAGATAGCAACTCGATCACAGAATTGCAGAAGAAAAACAAGAAGTTTGTATGGAACAAGAAGTGCACGGAAGCATTTTGAAGGCTCAATGGGATGTTGACGACAACATCGATACTGAAATTCCCCAACATGGATAAGGATTTCTTGGTATGAAAAGACGCATCCAAGGAAGGTTTAGGCAGAGTATTGATGCAAGACGGTCAAGTGATTGCCTACATCTCAAGGAAATTAATAAGGCATGAGGAGAACTACAAAACACATGATTGGGAGTTGTTGGCCATTGTGTATTCCTGGAGAGTGTGGATACCCTACCTGATTGGATGGAAATTCGAACAAAAAAAATAGATCACTGTGGAATACAACACTTTTTACGTGGAATGATTTGAACGCATGGCAAAAGTGTTGGTCATAATTACTTAGCAAATACGATTGAAAATAAGTACATTAATTAAACGGTGAATAGAGTGGCAGATGTGTTGAGTCGGAGACCACACATATTCTCGGTGATACCTCTTCAGACGAGTCTTCGAGAAAGGATTCTAATTATATAGTTCGATGATGATTGGTATAAATAGGTTAAGGAAATTATCAAACAAGACACCATGATGGTACCAAGTTTGAAGGATATGCAGTGGACAACGACGGATTGATGAGGTATAATAACTGGATTTACGTACCTCCTAAAAATAAATTGAGAAATTTGATCTTAAGCAAAGCTCATAGAGCAGTATACATGGCTCATCCAGGAGTCATGAAGATGAGGGTAGACCTTAAGCCCTTATTCTTCTAGAAGGGATGAAGGCAGACATAGTTAGATACGTGGAAAGGTGTCTAGAATGTCAGCGAGTGAAGGCTAAACATAGACATCCGACATGATTACTACAACCACATGATATTCTGGAATCAATATGAGAGGTCATTTTGATGGACTTCATTGTTGGATTGTCGCTGACGACAAGGAGGCACGACTTCATTTTTGTGATAGTTGACACTCTGACAAAGAGTGCACATTTATTCCTGTGCATACGACGTATCAGGCACTCAAAATAACTAGAATTTTGGTCAGCGAGATTATGAGACCGCTTGACATGCCAAAAAGAATCATATCTGATAAAGGATCGATGTTTACAAGATGATTTTAGACTAGTTCCCAAGGGGCCTTGGGAAAACAACTGAACTTGAGTACAATATATCACCCTGAGACAGACGGGCAGACAAAAGAAATGAACCAAATTTTGGAAGATATGTTGCGTATGTACATGATGGACCAACGTAAGCATTGGGAGGAGTTCTTTCCACTGGTAGAGTTGCCTACAATAACAACTATCAAGGTACCATGAAGATGGAACTGTCTGAGTTTCTTTACGGGCGACACTATCAGACGCCTTTGAGATGGGATCAACTTGAGGATAGGGTCCTGGTAGGACCAGAAGTGATCCAATAATGAAAGAACAAATGAAATCGATAAGACATGAGATTAAAGAAGCACAATATTGACAAAGGATTTATGTCGATGCACATTGCATTGAACTCCATTATGAAGTTGGTGACCAAGTTTTCTTGTGGATGAAACCGCACTAGAGTTCAATCAAGTTTGGAAAGGGTGTTAAAATCTCTCCTCGGTTTGTGGGGCCTTTCGAAGTTGTGGAAAGGAAAGGAACCATGGCCTATCGACTAGCCTTGCCTCATTCCTTGAGGCGTATACACGATGTTTTTCTTGTATCTGTTTAGTGACAATATGTTAGTGATCCTACACATGAGATTGACATGAGTTCCTTGCGGTGTTGGATGAGGGTGCACTCACGACGAAGATAATACGCATTCTGGACCATTGCATTCTACAGCTACGATGTCAAACAATTTATCAGGTCAAGGTCCAATGGGACAATTCTAGTCCACACTCAGCTACCTGGGAGGACACATATGATATGCACCAATAGTTTCCATATTTATTTGATAGTTTAGACATATAGATCTTGTCAGATGCTTTATTTATTGCATTTTTATACTATACAACTTTAGGATAAAGTTTAAAACAAGAGGGGTGTATTTAACATCCTGCTCTTGGGAGCACATGATATTGACTTGTTCTTTGAGGACACTTGCGTGCAAGTGATCTGGTTATAGTATATGGTTATTTATTTATCTTATGGATTCTTATGATGATTTTGATGGATTATGATTTATGTTGTTTGATATCTATGTATTGACAGATGCTATTGACGAGTTTCCCCTGAGTGTGCAGGACACTTGACAGATTGAGGATGTCGATGGCATCACTGGACCTCCTTGGACTCTGGATTGAGTTAGGGAGTGGATTGTATTGGATTGAGCATTTCATTTATGCATGTTGACATATGATTGATTATATTATGATGTTGTTTATGGATCATTGACAATGTTTTTTTGATGGATGCAGGTTGATGATTGCATGCTAATATGACTCACATAAGGAGTAAAGGGGCCATGCACAAAAACCAGATATTAAGGGAGAGGTGTGGCAACATCCCTGACACAGCCTACTAGCTCTCCCGTCGTGCCTCAAATTGTAGGTTAACGATTACCTAGTTTGAGAGATCCACGATGCCGTGAAGGTAGATTGAGACAGTCGATCACGAATATTTCTAAGGGGTGCACAATAAGGCAGGGTCCTTATTCCTTAGAATCCTTTAGTATCTCACAAGGTCTCCCGAATGGAGAATTGACTCTAGGGGTTGGACATCTACCAAAACCAATCAAAGGCAAGTGGAACCCTTGGAGCACAGAGTGCGTCTTGAAGGGAACGTCGTGTAATTAAAAATTTGAATCAAGGTGAGTGATACCCTTGGAGCACAGAGTGTATCTTGAAGGGCACGTCGCGGAATTTAAAAATTGAGTCAATGAATCTAGGTGGCCTAGACAAATTTGAGTGAATGTTAAACCTTGTAAAATCTTGAGCACTATCGAATTAATTAATTAATTAAAGAATGAATTTGTTAAAATCCCTAAGGGTCAAAGCCTTTGCAAATAAAAATTTAATTAATCTTAAGTCTAATTTAGTGAGAAGACTAAAAAATAATTTTATAAATTAAATAATGTGGGGATGAAATAAATCAATTTAAGAAATCAAGGGAAATAAAATAAATCTAAAGAGTGATTTAATACGCATATGTGCAAGTAATTACCAAATTGGAATTTAAGGTAAAATGGAATAAAGCTAAATGAATGGGTATGCATAGAAAAGAATCTAGAGTCTAGTTAACAATAGTCTAACTAGGAGAAGATTCCTATTTTAACTCAACTCAGTTTTAGAAAGGCATCAATCATTAATTGGAAATAAAGGGAATAAAGGGAATAAAGGGACCATTAGGAGTGATTTTAGGAGCGCTTTTGGGATGGGTGAGGGAAATTGACTTTTATTAAATTAAAATGTGGATTTAATTGTGCAAATTGGGGGAAAGGGTGACAAGTGTGTGGGAGATAATTCTAAATTATTTTAATTAAAAAGTGAATTAAATGTGCAAGTGGGGATGAGTTATGGGAAAATGATATAAAACAAATGCCTGAGTTGAGAGAAAAAACATATTGGTTATGGGTAAGGTTATGCTGCAAACATTCTGACTGGTTTTACTTGTGATAGTTGGGATACCCAACTTGAGAGAGAGTGGTGGCTCTACCTTGTGAGGTGAGATTGGAGCTAGAGGATTTCTGGTTGTGTGCTTGTGTGGCCCCTTATCGGCTCGGGGGGATAATGGGGGAAGAAGAGTACCCCTAGCGATGGCTGGGAGGTACCAGTGACGTCTCTACGGTTAACAAGCGAAAGTTCGAGAGGAGCGTCGTCGCGGAGGAACATCTTTGGATCTTCTTCGTCGGTTATGGTACATTATTGTTAGTTTCATATTGTAATATAGTGAAATTTCGCAAGTTCGAAAGCTATAATGAAGTTGATACTTGATGCGTACTAAGTTTTAATTTCCTTACATATATATACATGATCATGTCGTAAGAAATGGGAAGCATTGTTGTATTTGATTCTATCATCTCTTGACACCATAAGCTACGTATGGAAATGTTACTGTCATTTATTTCGTGGTAGTTGTTGCTAAAGATTATGATCTCGAGAAAATTTATTATGAATGGACCTTCCTGATGCACATAAATTTGTTGTTGTATGTATGTAGTAATTAAGATGGAGGCTCTAAAATTTTAAATCTTCCTCTACCTAATTCCCAATGTTGAATTATTGTTGTGTTGTTTTATGGGTTGCTTGAAGGTTAGGTATGAAAAGGCTCCCAATTTTGAATTGTGATTACCCCGTTAAACCGTTTGAGATTGATATGTTTGGGGAATTTCCCTTGATTATTGAGTTTTTGCGGACTGATCGTATTCCTGTTGTAGACAAGCTCAGGCTGCGATTTCCTTGAACGCTGCATGGATTGACATCCCTGAAGGTTAAATATTGCTCCTTTTAAAACCTTCTGCCCAAACAAATGATGTAAATCCACATTCTCTGAGCCTGTAGCCATTTTTCCGAAAGGAAATCGTGTGGACTCTCTAAATCCTTACCTGATCTATTTTTCCCTTGGGATTTTGTCAAGATGACTTCAGATCAATACCTCCCTTTGGTGGGGTCATGGCCTGGCTATTTGGATCACCTTTCTGAGCTTCAAATTTCCGTGTGGCTGGGTAATATGAGCTTGGGATTCAGGTTCCCTTAGCGCCTGGTGTATTGAGTTAGGGGTTGACGGCTAGTGAGATTATATTTTAATATCAGCCTATACCTTGGTTTATCTGCCAGCTACTTCTAGATGCCTGTCGTGGGAGTGTTCTAACGTCGTCCTTCCTGGAGGTCATTTTGATATATTGATCCTCCATTTTATGTTTACCATGTGAGAACAGAGCCACACCTCGCCTAGTGCCCCTTCCATTTGGTAGCTGACACCTTGCCCCAGATCCCTTCCTTTTGGCCCGTAGCATCCCTTCCTTTGAGCATCATAGCCCCCAACTTCCCTTGTTAAGTGTAAGGATACCTGAAGTGAGTAGTCAGGCTTCATGGGCATACGAGAGAGCTCCTTGCAAGCATTTGAGATCCAGTTGATCGAGACTTCGGGGAGGATTCTTTTTACCTCTCATTCAAACCCTTGCTCACGTATGTAATTCTATCACACATACAACTTGCTATTACTATGTATGGTTGGTGCTAGCAGGTAGTTGTTTTCAACTATGCTTGACCTTCACAGATCCCTCTTTAGGTGCACAAAATAGCATTGAATGCTTCAGACTTACTTGAATAAGACTTGATCTTATCGAGTGTAGGTGACCCAACATCTGAAACCTTGTTTTTGTGTCTAATCAATTCTAGGGTTTTCTCAATCCTAACTAATTTGTAAGACACTTACCCCTTTGGTTATCTCGATCCATTAATGACATTATTTGACATGTGGGAGATACTTTTCTTTATTCATAAATGTATTGCAAAGGATAAGTTTCTTTTACAGATTCTCACAACATGTATTCATTTTCATCTTGTGGTCATCAAAATTGAATCTTGTTGAAAGTTTGAGAATTTAACATTTGAAAGGGCGATTATATATCTATATATGAATGAGTTTATTTGTTTGTTTGTTTACGGAGTTAAGATGTAAATTAAATTAGATTCTTACATAGAATAATATGTTGATATATAAATACACACACACACACACACACACACACACACACACACACACACACACATATATTGAATTTAATATGGCAAGCATCTTCAATATGTTACTATACATATGATATGAATTATGAGCAATGAGACAAATCATCCTGCTATAATAATTAATTATATTCTTGCAAATTAATTAAGGGTAAATAATTAATTCCTGTCTTGAACCTAAGTCAAAAGGTAAGGTAGAGTAGTTGAAATCATTAATGGAATAAAGGTTGAGGTATAAAGGATTAAGTAATTAAGAATTCGTTGCGCTATGGAATAATTGTTGATGTGTAATGACTAAGTAAATAGATTCTCAGGCGCCATTGAAATAATGTTGATACCAAATTGATTAAGTAATTATATTCTCTTGTGCCATTTAAATTAAAGTCGATTACTCTTGCACCATTAAATTAATGTTGACAACTATTTGATTAATCTTTTATAACCTCTTGCGCCATCTAAAATTTACATTGATTAATCTTGCGCTTCTAGAATAATGAATGACATATGATTGATTAGGCATTTATAAGCTCTTGCGCTAGTTAAAAATAAGATGATTACCTTTGCGCCATGGATTATGTTGTGATCAAATAATTAGATTGCTTGCGCAATGGAATAATGACGATGTACAATGATTCAACTATTATATTATTGGCGCACATTGCATATTGATTATGTATGTTTAATTAAGTGATTAGAATACTCTTGCACCATGAATAATTGATGATTAAGTTTGATTGATTGATCTAGTTGTTGTTGTCTTGATTGGATTAGCAGGATTTAGACGCCTCCTTGTTCCTCGTAATAGTTTCCAGCCCTGAGACCTTAAGTGGTCAAAACCAATTGGATGAATCATGGGCTTGAGCATTGCTTATGTGTCATGGAGGTCCTAACCTTGTAGGGTAGGTTGGGCAGGTAGTCATTTTAATATTCAATATATGGTTGATCATTGTTTATAAGTTGCTTCAAGTTGATTATGATGTGCTGAGTTGCACTACTATTTATGTTTATGTGTCGCTATCATTTATGTTGATGTGTTGGTTGCATCGTTACTGATTACAATGATGAGTAGTGTGTAATGCTTTTACTTATGATGTCATAGTTTACGCGCTGCTACGAATTGTGTGTTGACGTTAATTTCCTAATGCTTTAAAGAATTATTTTTTTTTACCTTTTGTACTCCTCTTTCCTCGTCGTAATAGAGGGATTTATTTTTGAAATATAAAAAAATAAAAAATAAAAACAAAAAATACATTTACAAACAAAATTTGAAAAAACAAGTTTTTTTTTCAAGGGATTATATATATATAAAATTCATGATTGTGTCTAAAACCATCAACTCATAATTAAAAATATAAATAGAAAATACATTTACCAACAATCTTGTAATTATATATATAAACAAAATTACATTTATAAACTGCTAAAAAACATTCATGATTGCCTCTAAAACCAATGGTTTAGCTAAAAAATCATTGACTCTGATTTAAGACACTCTTAATATAATGATATCTATGTGTAAATTATTTGATTTTCATGTTTATCATTTCCATCATCATCATGTGTTGTTTCTTGTAAATAATTGGATATGAGGAATTTAGAGTATGTTGAAAAGAGGGGAGGGGCTAGATGAGCTTCCAAAATCTCATGGTTGGCCTAGTTAGTAGATAAACAAGTTGTATTCTCAAAGCAAATAGAAGCTCAAATAAGTAGTTATAGTGCTACATTGAGAGCCAATTTGTAAGCTCAACAATCATTGTGAATAGAATTTGTGCTTAATTGGATTCTTATAATGATATACACTCTTGATACACATATCTGACTGTTGACAGGGAAAAATTTCCTTTTCTAACAATAGGGGTTCAACCTAGGAAGAAGTCTTAATTAGACTCTTGGTCATTGGGATGGGGAACACTTTGAATTTTGGCCTAGTAACCATTGATGGTTTGTTTATGAAAGTGTATGTTTTTAAGTCCTAAATGTAGTATATATAGGTGTAAAAAGAACAACTCTACATTAAATGTGCAATGAAATCTAATTTATAGGTTCCTAGATATCATTCTATAACAAAGGAGTTTTTAGATATGAACCAAATATAAAACTCTAATCATTCACAGAAAATAATTTATTTTAAAACAAAAGAAGAAATCTCAATAACCTGAAACAATAATAACCTATAATTTCATCATTGATTATTGCTATAGATCCAAGATTGGGCCAAGAAATGAATATCCATTTGAATGAAAAAAATAATAATAAATAATTAATACGTGAAAATAATCTACAACACTATTAAGTATTCTTACAATATCCCAACGCTATGAAAGAAAAGATTGATCAGATTGATCTACACAAGACACAAGCTGAACCAATCCTTCAAAAGTTGGCCAATATGGATTTGATATTAACATCCCCAAAAGACATCTCTTTATAATGTCAAAATGAAAACCCCTTCTCTTTGAATCTTTTTTACATTTATAGCAAAGGTTAAGTAGTTAAAACAATTTATTTTATTTAAGTAGTTAAAACAATTTATTTTCTTTAATTGGTTTGATCTTTGATTTCAATGGTGGACACTTGTTCCTTTTCTTGCTTATGTTTTTCAATGTATTATTTACATGCTTCAAATGCCTCTTCAATAAAGTCATCCCATGTGAACTGATGTTTTTTGAGTGGGCCCTTAAATAATGAAATATTGTGCTTAGTTTTACTTATGTTCTTATCGATCTTGGACAACATAGGTTTGATTAAATTAATTTCATGAGCCAAAGTCTTGATTTTTTTCAAATGTGTGCCTTATAAACACCAAGATCTGAATGCATGGTCCACCTTTATTGAAATATTCCATCCTCAAGCTTTTCCATAAACCAATCTCTTCCATAAACCAAGTTGGAGGAAATAAATTACTACTTGGGATGACTGAAGGAAGAAAGATTACATTGTTCTACCAATTTTTCAGTCACTTTCCCTATTTTCATACAATCATCCCTTTGTTTTTTTGGATATTTTTCAATACTCTATGACTCTATGAGAGAAAATCATCTTTAGTACATGATGCCAAGTTTTATGTCAAGGAACATTTTCAGACATCACAACGATTTTAAGAGGAACTTCATCCATATAGGTATGCCACCTTTTGACCTAATCGAAATAAACCTGCACCTCCTCTAATTGTATCTTCTTGGACTAAGTGTGTTTGTCTAAGTTTAGTATATCCTATTTTTTCCTTTGAAATTTATGAGATTTCATGTAGAACATCTCTTGTGTTGAATTTAACTCATGTTGGACCTAAGACATATTTTTTTAATTCACTCATGTTTTCTTGGTTCGCCTTGTAGTAGATAACTTGATTCTCTAAGAGGGATATCGTGGATTTATAATCTTCCAAATCTTTCTCTATGGCTACTTCTTTGTTCATAGTATCATGTGCTAGTCCAATATTCTCATAAGCCATTTCTATTAAGCTTGTCTTTTGAATGTCTAACACTACAATTTATGAAGTAAGGATGAGGTCTTGATCAACCATGATCTTTATCCATTTATGATATTTCCTAATCACATATTTTTATTTATGTAAAAATTAAATAGTTCTAGGATGGCCATTTTCATTGATTAACATTAGCGCATGCATGTCTCCCCTAGTGATTATTTCATCAAATATTTTTGGTGTATGAATTTCTTCCATTGGTTCATCATCCCTCTTTTCTTCTTCTTCAATTATTTTTCTTACTACTTCAACTCTTTTGTTTTTTTCTTCAATTGTCCTTACTTCTTCTTCTCTCACTTTCTCTATTTCTGCTTTAGCATCTGATTTTTTCTTTCTTTCTTCTTCTTCTATGCTTCTTCTTTTTCTTTATCCTCTTATTTTCTTTTATGCACAAATTTAGATGCTCACTTCTACTCCATTAGTTTGTACTTTTGATTCTTTCTATTTTTTCTTCCTATTTTCCTCTTCAACCTTATCTCTCATTACTTCTTCCTCTTCTCTTCTATGTGATGCTTGTTGTTCAACCTATTGTATTATCAACTAGACTTCTTTGTAGGTGATTTCTCTCCTAAATACTCCTTCATATTCCCACTCATTATTATTGTATGGCCAAGTGATGCCAACCTAAGAAGCATGAGATGACATAATTGATATTGGGTCATGTCTCTTATACCTTCCATCCCTAAACTTGTAGTCCTTAATAGAACTGGATTCCATTTTTGCAAATTTTGAGTTGTTCAAACTATACATACCTCTATTCATGGGATAGGTTGGGCATAATTTATTTGGATTTTTAATGAGTGAGGCATTGAGACCATGAAGGATGGTTTGATAAGTGTTTTTTATGAATACTAGACGATCCAAAACAAACTTGGGTAACAAATGTTGGGCTTTGATTGACCCATATATTTTCAAGTGAAATCCTTTTCTAAGTACCAATCCCCAATTATGATTAGAAGTTGCATGACTTCCTTTGATAACCTTGGAGCTAGTTTACAATAGATCAACTCATATAGTAGTACAAAGAAACCATCACGTATTCTTACGTAATGCTACATGTACTTATTTATCCACAAGTCTCGACAATATACTTGGACTAGAATTTTGAGACATTCCAAGGCCAACCCATGATAGGAAAATGATTATTTTCACATACAACATCCACTATGTAAGAATCCACATATAATTTTATAGGATAATTAGGGTTTTGATACTTAACCCTAATTATTGCTTATGTCAAGGCACGAGATAAAATTGCATCCCAACTGAAAACAAATCCATTTTTCACAATGGTGTATAGCAAAGGAACCCATTATTATTTGGAGTTCTAGGCATGTTTCTCCCCATATAGTCTTCTTAAGAAAGTTACAACATAAATATAGGGTTCTCATAAGTTTGTATAAGGATAAATAATATTCTCCTTGGACTTTACTTTTTTCCTTATATCCACCATTTTTTCAATATCTTATGATAATCCTTCCCTTAATAAAATTCCTTCACCCATTGTGTTGTCATACATACTTTAGGGGTAGAAAAGTTATAACACTTCTCCAACTCAATAGGTTGGAAGGAAGCAACTTGTCTTCCTTATTCATTGACCACCATTATATATTCAATATTAACATGATCAAGAATCCACTTAACAAATCAGTGCATGGAGGATAGTAGTTCTTTCAACTACATTATATAGATGGGATATTCAAATATTTGGTTACACATCCTCGTCAAGTACTTCAGGTTTAGCTAGGCTAATTGATGTTTCTATTGTGGGGGTTACTTTTTTCCTTTAATGTTCAAAACTAATCTCCCCATTTAGGATACAGAGTCACCCCAACATAAATTAAGTTATCAATTCAAATATGTCTCTTAAGTTCTTTTGGAACAATGTCCATAGGTTTAATTTCTTCGACCTTCTCCTTCTTTTTATTTGGTGTCTTCTTTTTGGGTTCCATGTGGAAATCTATGCAAAAAGGTCAGTGGAAAATGCATTATCATAATTAGAGAATTAACTAGTGGGATTTGATTTAATTGATATTTGAATGTGATATAAAGAAACCAATGGTACTAATAGATTAGAAAAAAATGGATATACAATGACTGCTATATACCTTCAAATAAAAGGACAAGTTATTATTGCATACATACATACATACATACATACATATATATATATATATATATATATATATATATATATATATATATATATATATATATATATATATATATGGTACTAATAGATTAGAAAAAAAATGGATATACAATGATTGCTATATACCTTCAAATATAAGGACAAGTTATTATTGCATACATACATATACATATACATATACATATACATATAAGGACATACATAAGGACATAAGGACAAGTTATTATTGCATACATACATATACATATACATATACATATACATATACATATACATATACATATACATATACATATATATATATATATATAACTTGTTGACTTTATACCTATGATTGGTCCACCATTGAGTTCAAATTATGTCACATAAACAATGCTATATTTAAAAGTTGTGATTGTATAATATTAAACCTTATGAAACATGGTGATCGAAGTCCAACAAAAGTGAATCCTATACAATCAAAGAAATAAATGTTAGAATTAGGTAGGAAAAAATTGGTTAGAAGATGCTACTTAGTGGTCTGGCATGTTCTAAAGGTTGGTAAATTGATAGGGAAGTTGCCTTTAGTCTTATTTTCTTCTTTCCCAAGTTCAATGAGAGCAATTCAAACACAAAAGTGTTGGGCAGGAAGGATAATTTAAAGAAGTTGATCTATAATCGATTCAAAATCTTTTCAAAGTCTCCTACTAATACAAAAAATATTCACAGGGAATATTCCATGAGGTCAAATATCTGCTCCAAATTACACCATTAATGTGTTCTTTCAAATTCTCATTTAGGTTGAAATGTTCATTGGAAGCTTTGAAATGTTGTAAGAGGAAAACCCTCTGATACAGTATCAAATTGTTTTGGAAATGTGAATTAACAGTCAATTTGGTGAACTTTCAGATGAGTGAAACAATCTAATTTTTGAATGATTTGGAGGTACTCTAATAGACCATTGGAGGTGCTTGCATGTTGTTAAAAGTGAAAGTAGTTTGACAAACTATCAAATCTTTCAATTGTTTATGAAAGAGATAACATCCCAATGCACTATTGGGAGTACTTCAATAAAATATCAGACGAGTTCAAATATTGTAGAGTAAAAAATGGTCCAATGAACCATTGAACACATTCAAACTTAGTGAACTTCAAAATGGATTTGATGCATTGTTAAATGTATATAAGAAAATAAGTTCTAATGATATTTTGAGTGATCTAATGAATTGTCAGATGTGTTTTTAATATGTGAACCATCAATGGAATTTCCACATGTCCTAATGCCCTATCAAGTCGATCTAGGAATACAAAACAATGCAAAATTAGAAATGCCCCTATGAATCACAAGGTACTCCCAAAGATTTTATACTTAGACAATTTTGAAATAAGTTTGATGAACTTATAGAATTGAAAGAAAGAATCAAAACTAAAGCAACTTTGAATATAGCATTATCCCTCCAAACCTTAAACTTCTTAAAACTGTGTAAAACAAAAAAATACATAATTAATGCAAGAGGAAAGACCAAGATTAATGTGGAAGAGGCAAGGAAATGGAAGAATCACCGAAGCCTTTTATGTAAGTGAAAACCAAATTAGGCAATCAAAAATAAAGAAGGAAAGGTTCCCAAAATTTGTAAAACTTTGGGGAAGCTGTTAAGGGCTCGAAACAAAGACCCTACTAATAAATATTAATAAATATATATGATATGATTTGTTGTGTACAAAGAAGGATGTGAAGGAGCGTCTATGAAGATTGATAAGGCAAATGAGACAGATTTTCTTTTAGTTGTGAATCCCTTAATGTTTCGAACTTTCAATATAGGGTCGGACCTATGAAGATGTTTCGAACTTTCATTTGGGTTTTGGAAATGACAATTGTAAAAGTATTTAAAGTTTAAGATATCAAAACTCTTATTTATTTACCTTGTGAATTTTGATATGCACAAAAAAAACAAACTGTAGAACATATCGTGAACTTCTTATATTCTGTTCCCATTTAATCAAATCTGATTTTTGTTTACAATATATTCTTAAAATATTATAGGAAAGGATAACTAGTGTCTTGTCTATGCACGAACTACTTAATGTTATTTTCTTTTGTTCACTACATTTTCATGGACATAATCTACATAGAAAAGGTATTGTTGCATACGTATTTTTCTATATTTATTTAATCATAAATTATATTTTGTAATTATTTTTTTTTGTCAAAATAATAAAAAATTAAAAGTTTTATTAGCATTTTTTTTTGTATGTAACTTTTTTTTTTGTTCTTAGTATTAATAGAAAAAAAACTTAAAAATACTATTTTGGAGAAAAAATATCATTGAAATGAATTAATATTTTTTTAGTATTTTTTGTTATAAAATTGGAGATATCAATTTTTTATTTTTCCTATTTGTTGATGTTTGAATCTGTCAGGACCGAAATAATAACCTCACGATGATATGAATCCCCCTGCATTTTTAGAGAGATGGTAGTCCTCTTTGGCTAAAAAATATATTTGTGATATCTTGGATTAGGAGAATGCTAAGGAAACAAATGCTAGATCTTTATTGTTTGGACTTATTCAAACAAATGGTTCTTCAATAACCTAATCTGATCTTTATACGCAACAATAAATCTCTTTAAAATAAGAAAATATTGAAGGAGGGCTTCAACATCAGAACTTCTTTGTGACCACATCACATACACAATCTTCTTAATCATATACAAATACATCCATATTTTCTTCACAAGAAATAGGAGAGAATAATTTGATGATATCAAAGAATTTTAAAATAGTACTACTATTAAGATCAAAACAAAATTTGATAGATCAATTTCAAATATCTCATACTTACGACTCAAATTTACAAGATACAATCGAAATCAACCTCGAAGCAATTCTTTGTGGAGTTTCATTCATGAAAAATGTTCTTCATTACAAAATATTTGATAGTCATGTATATGGATGTAAATACTTCATGATCATATAAAGAAAGTCTTTTGAAGAATACAAGAAGAACACTCAGAACTCATCTTTGTGACCAATTCAGAGATTCAAGCATAAAGATATGATAAATGGTGTAGAAGAAGAGAGAGTGGGGAAGATGGAGATCTCTTTTCATTGATCAAAAGCTTGGCTATATATTCATGGTTGTATCTTCTTCTTCCTCTGATCTTCTACCCTGCCCCTTTGATAATTCTGATTGTGGAACCCTTGATGAAATACTTCTTCTATTTAAAAATTAGATCCTCTAACTACTTAGGTAGTTAGGGTTTTTCCTTTATTGTATTTCTTGTACAATTTTCTTCTTGAAGTATTCCATTTAAATAATGTTTCATTAATAACTCACTAACTAATAAATTTACATCATTAATATTCAAATATTTCAAATGGGTCTTTTTCCTTTTTTAATAAATTTTTTTAGATAAACTTTTATTTTCAAAATGTAATTAGTTTCCATTTCAAAGAGAGAGACTATGTTTTAATTTTATGGAAGTGATAATCATTTTTTCAGCCATGCAAATCACTTCAGGTGTGATCTTCACCATATTAGATTTCCAACGATATAAATTCTTCCCAAATCTGTTGGCCAGACCTCAAGATATGAGCTCGTGAAGTTGAGTTGTCACATAAACCCATTAAAAATGAATCTGGTTGATATTTCAATTTCTGAGAAAAAAGTGTCCACTTCCAGGCCTTCAAACCTATACCATCATATTCTACGTCGAAATAACTTTCCAATGGTATATATTTTGCGCGATTCTGACACCCAACGCTCAAGTTATGGCTTCTGAAAGATTATGACTTAGGAACCGTTGATCAAAATTGATGGGCAAATGTGAGCCCTTGATCAAATTTCGTTTTTCTCCATGAAAATTTGACTTTTTTCTTCATAGAAGTTATCCCAAATGCATGGGAGTGTTTGGTATACAATAGTATATAATGTTAAGTGTAACATACACTTGAAAAGAAACATAAAGAGAGAAGACTTTCGCACTTTAAGGGCTCGACCTCTCTTAGAAAATTAATTAATAAAATATAATTTTATATGCCAAGTCATTGTTGAGTCATCACCCACATTCAACCAATAAAAACCTGTCACATGTAACCAATGAAAATGGCAACTCCACTTATGCCAAGTCATTGTTGAGTCATCACCCACATTCAACCAATAAAAACCTGTCACATGTAACCAATGAAAATATGCCATGTGCCATAAATAATTTGCTTCCATGTGGCGTGATTTCATAGGTTGATGAGATTTACATGTCATCCATTAACTAGCTACCATGTGTCATTATTTTATTGGATGCCATGTGGCATCCTTCAATAAGATTCTATGTGTAACAATCTTATTGGTTACCACTTTATATGATTAAAATAATTTTTGGTATAAAGATTAAGTGGAAAGGTAAACGAGAGGGGGGAGATATGGGTAGTTAGGGAAGGGAAGAAATGAGGGGATAAGAAGTGAGGGGGTGATATAGGGTGAGGTAGGGGGGGTAGTTTGTAGTTAGTGGATTCGAAGGGTGAGGGAGAGAGGGAGGTGAGGGGGTAAGGGAGTCCGACGAGGAATGTGGGTAGTTAGGGGAGGGGAGAAATGAGGGTAGCGGAGGTAGGGGGTGATGTAAGGTGAGGTGAGGGGAGTGTGATATGAGGAATGTGGGTAGTTAGGGGAGGGGACAAATGAGGGTAGCAGAGGTAGCAAGTGAGGTGAGGGGAGTGTGATACAAGGAATGTGGGTAGTTAGGGGAGGGGACAAATGAGGGTAGCGGAGGTAGCAGGTGAGGTGAGGGGAGTGTGATATATAGGAAGCAATTTTGGAGGGTGAGGGAGGGAGGAGGTGAGGGGGTAAGGGTGTCCACCAACCCACTATGTGATGCGTTATAAAAAAATAAAATAAGTGTGACATGAAAGAGGGGGGAAATAAGGAAGGGGAAGGATAAGGAGGTGAGGGAGGAGAGGTTTAAAAATATTTTAAGTGTTGGAAAAAGGGGGAATATGGGGAAGAAGAAATAATATGGGTCTTAGGCTGGTAAGATTTTGAAGAAAATTAGAGGCCTTGGGCCTGAAAAAATGAACAAAAATTTAGACGCATTTCGAAGAAAACAACTTTATTCCACATGGAAGAAGTGTCATTTTCTGCTTAAACTTAAACCTGGATATCTTGAGCATAAAAAAATGGATTTTTGATCCGAAAAATGCATGGAGAAGTTGAGATTGAGGAATACATAATCAACTTATAAGAGTTAAAAAATTGTCTTCTTTCGATATCATTTTTTATTAACCCAAGAGTGGGAACATATAGATGACCAAATTTTGGTCAACAATTGGCTCCAACTATGGGACAATTACCCCCAGTGGGTTTGTGAGAACACCAAAATCTCAAGACCAGTTTCCTTATCCATTGGGCTATGAAGTCATATTGAAAACAAATTTTTTAATTCTTCTTCTTTCATGGAGTTATCTTCAAATTTGAATAGAAATATTGTCTTATTGTGCAAAACTTGAACTGAAGAGACAAAATATATACATACATGCTCTACCTACCCTACCTTACTTGGAAGAAAAGGGCACCTTAGGTGTAGGTAGACTTCCAATTGAGCCATTCAAGCATTGATCTGGCTTGTGGAATGAACTCCATCACTATGGAACATATTGGGGATTATACCAATGAGTTAGGGGCACTCTCAATGTCTACTGGAGAAAAATTAGACCAGGTGTGCTGAAAATTTGATTGCATTATTTGGCCAACAATACTCTAGAACCATAATTCAATGAAGTCGATTTTTATCTGCTCAAGAATATTATTTCCTTTTATTGGATGAGGAGTTTCCAATAATAACATTCTTTCATCTCTCTCCTTGTCTCCAACCACTTCCAAAGTTCTTGATTCATCAACAATGTCTTGAAAAGACTCTTCCTTCATGTAAAATCAATCTTGCTCATCATTCTTCTCAAGATTCATTTCTTCCACCAATTTTTCTTGCTACCAATATTCTTTAGTATTTTCATCATATGTCACAAGGCTGAGATATTCTCGTGAATTTTGTGGAGGCTCCTTGATTTCATTCTTAAATTTGTTGCTTGAAAAATCTTCATATGGATTATATAGGAGGCTGAAATTTTCTTTTTGCAAATTAGAATTTTTATCTTCATTTTCAACAATATGACTTGATTAGAAAAGTCATCCAATATTTGATTAGATTATTCTTCAAAATCAGTTACTTCGTTATCTTTCTTACATATGGGAGAGGGTGGGTGGGAAATAACATTTAAAGAATGAGAAAAAACATATGAATGCACTCTCGAGATGAACTTTTTTGCAAATGAATTTTCCAACACATCCCAACTGGTAATGGAGTTAGGCATTAATGAGATATACCATTCAAGATGATGCAGGGGCATCTCCTTCAAATTCAAAGACGCAAGCATGGAGGCAGGGATGCGACATATCAACATGACAAAAATTCAAATCAGAAATTAACTCCGAATTAAATCAAGTTGTTGAGATATTTTATAAACAACATTTTAAAAAAGTAACTTGTTTATAAAGTCATGAAGGACTGTAAGAGGTTGTAGATATGGAGTGTTGACTCTTATCTAGCAATAACTATTAGTTAATGTAATAGAGGAGGTTAGGTGAGAGAGAACAAGCACATAGAGCCTCTCTTTTGTAAAGAGATCTTGTATCAGATTTCATGGAAGAGTTAGGAGACTAGAGGGAGAGATCTCGAGGTAGAGAGGTATTAGAAGAAGCAGAACTCATGATAGAGTTAGAATAGGAGAAGGAACTGAGACTCTATTGTAGTCTAGTCTATGTACACATTTGTAAACAAACATTCATCTTAATATGAAGAAAACCAATTTTTCCTTCACACGACATGTTTATGAATTATCTGTATTCTGTGAATGTTATCTATGTGTTAATGCGTTGTAGATGTATGATAGGTTTCATCTGTAGTTGGTAGATAAATTTATTTATCTTTGTTTGAGTTTGAAGTATCATTATGTGTTCTTTAGGCCATGCAAGGAGTGCACAACAAAACATTTGAAGTTATGTAGCCAGCGCAAGGAATGCGCATCTGAACTCTGCGGAGTCAGGAAAGAACGTGCCAGGAGGGAAAACCAGAGTGATAAGGACTCAAGGAGGAACCAAAAGGTTACTGAATACCTTAGAGGAGGAATTTGTGTAGGGAAGGCACAAAGAGACAGAGTTACTAAACACTCTGTAAGGAAAATCTCTTCAAGGTGTGCATTGAGCAAGGAGAATGCCAGGAGGGCGAGAAGAATTTATTTTCAAGAAATCCCTCGGATCTGAGTTTGACGAAATCCCAGAAATGAAAGGAGTGCGTGGAAGATCACAAATATTCGAGGAGATAAATCTCAGAAGGGATAACGAAAGGGATGCATGAGTGACAGACTTATTCTAAGTCCAAAATCTCAGAAGGGATAACGCTTTCAAACGTGCAAGCGAGACCTAGGGGACGGGTTCATGGGGGAAAGTTCAAAGGCCAAAAATCTTTGAACGCTGACAAAATATTCCAAGTCAGGAGAAGGTGGAAGCTCATGAGGAGTAGCAACAACAACCGTCAGATTGGTTGTAAGGAGAATCATGGACCGTTAGATCAATGCCTAACAAACAAGGATAACGTAGGAGAAGAGAACAGATCCCACCCATTTGGATCTGAGCGCAGAATGACAAAAACCATTAGATTTGGTTGTAAGGAGGATTCTTGACCGTTAGATCAATGCCTAGAAAACAGAGGAAGCGCAGAGAAGAAGAACTGATCTCCAACATTGGATCTGAGCACAGAGGGTCAATAGTCATCTGATCAAGGTGAAGTGCATGAGTTTTAACCCTTGTGTACACAGGGAGGCTGGTCAAAGCTTGAGGATTGAGATTGTCAAAGGCCGAAGAGACGGAGAGCCAAAGTATAATCTCAACCATTTGATCAGTCGAAGGATATATGAACCATTAGATTGTCCAAAGGGAATCTCAGATGTCGGATTGACCAAAAGAATCTAGACCGTTAGATATCGTGAGTTCAGGAGGAAGCAAGTTTGAGACTTGAAACTCCCAAAGCACAAATAGCCGAAGAGTCGAGAGTCGTCGATCTGCAAGGGGACACTTGTCAAGAGATCTTGAGCTCCAAGAAAATTGTAGTGAATTTCTAAGTTGAGATTTGAGATTCGCGAAGCCCGCAGAGCCGAAGCAGATCCAAACCGTCAGATCACCCGAAGTGAATCTGAGTCGCCAGACCAGGAGAGGAGACATGGTGAATATCTGAGCACTCCGGTTAAAGTTCTGGAGCGATTTATAGCCATCAGATGCAGGGGAGACATGGAGAAAATCCATGTACTTCGGATAAATTCCCGAAGTAAACCTTAGTCATTGATCCGAAGAGGACACGCGTCAGTGGATTATAGCCTCCATATAGAAGTCATTGGAGGAAGGCAAGGTTTGACATTTGAGATTTCCGAAGCCCAAAAATTCAAAATGACGAGAGTCATCGATGTGAAGGTGGACACGTCATAGCAGATCTAGAACTCCAGAAGAAAGTGGAGGAGAAAAGGTTCGAGGACCTGGAGAAAATCTTGGTCATTGATCAAGAAAGGAGTCGTAGGATCATTGATCTGGTTGAGGAAGTCAAACATTTGAAGGGGGAGAAAAACCGTTGATTGAGCAGGATAGGTGTCCACAGATTATCAACTCCGGGATATTGGAGTACAGAAGGAGCAAGGTTTGAGATTTCAAACACCTGAAGCCCAGAATCGTGAAGATATATGGTCTGTATATTTAGGGAGGATAGATCTGAGCCATCAATTGAGGGTACTGTCAAGATCGGGAGATCGACAGTCCCACAACATTGCGGAGATTAGAGGTGCGTGAGCTTCAGTAGGAATTCATGTGGTTATGTGAGGACGTCGTCCAAGGTCACATGCGAAGAAGGAGCTTAGGAAAGGGAGCTTGTGGAGGTTGAGAATCAAGATTACCGAAGGTCGGACTCATGGAGGAGATTCTGACCGTAGATTCAAGGAGCTAGATGGTAGCAGATCTTCCACTCCTAGAGATTTCCATATAAAGGAAAGAGAAGTTTGAAAACTGAAACTCTCGAAGCCTGAAAGGTGAAATCAACGACAACCATTGATCTAGAGGGGAGTTATGTCGTGATAGACCACAATGATATGAGATCGTGCGTAGGAGATAGGGAAGGAGATTTGATAGTAGCCGTTAATCATAGGTAGCACCAAAGGAGTAGAGATCGATGGACGAGAAGGATTGTGGGGCCAGAACTTGCGCGAAGGATAGTTTATTCTAGAGCGGGCCACAATTGGAACCACGATATTCGCAAACAGATACGTGGCAGTACGAGGAGGATTACGGGGAGAAAAGCGGGTTGTGAAACCACTCTTTCCCACGCCCTCAATCATGCATTAACACAAGGACATGACCCAGGTTTGTATGAAGGAGGGGCTAACGCCAAAGGGGTTTACACCTAAAACTAGTGTTTTGGGAGCATGTGGAAATTAGCCCGCGGGTCTGTCGGGACCTACACACAGGAGTAAAAGGGACATGTGCATAGTTGATATGGGTTCGATTAGGAGCCCGAGGAATCAATCTGACTCAGGACAATAAAATATCTAGAGACTGAGAGGTCACAGAACCCCAAGAAGGGTAGGGGGCCTGCATCACAAGAGAATCACCTCACAGAGTTTGTAAAAATAATCTACAAATAAGATTTTCTTCAGTGATATTGAAATCATGACATGTATTGATGAAATGAAACAAGTGTTGTTATGCATCTTCTAAATTATTCCCAAAGAATGTAGAAATTTTTTCAATAGAAATATCAGACATTTGAAAATCTACTTCTGATAGATTTAAAGGGGTTGTATGAAATCACTTCCTTCTTTGGGTGTTTCTCCCTTTTGCTGAGTCTTGTAAAGTAATTGATGGGTTTGATGAAGAAGTTAAAGGATCATCATGACATGAATGAAATTCTTCATTTCAAGTCTTTCTAATGGAATTTCTAGGGAGTTCATTCTCCCGAATCTTTGGTGCTTCTTGGTTCTTTTTGAAGTTATAAAAAAGGTGCAATGTCTTTCAATAATACTTTTATAAATTCATTTCATTTAAAAAAATCAACAATTTTCCGGAATCTTATTTTCGAAACTTTGAACCATGGAGACTCTGGTTCTTCAATATGATATGAAGCATGGCCTCACATATATTGAAAACAAATGGTTCACCAGTATGGTTGCAAAAAATGTTGACGTTTGAATCTGTCAGGACCGAAATGACAACCTCACGAGGATATGAATCCCCCTGCATTTTTAGAGAGGTGGTACTCCTCATTGGCTAAAATATATATCTGTGATATATTGGATTAGGATAATTCTAAGGAAACAGACCCTAGATATTTATTTCTTGGATTTATTCAAACAAATGGTTCTTCAATAACTTGATATGATCTTTATATGTAGCAAGAAATCTCTTTAAAATAATAAAATATTGAAGAAGGGCTTCAACACCAGAACTTCTTTGTGACCAACATCACATACACAATCTCTTCATGAGAAATAGGAGAGAATAATTTGATCATCTCAAAGAATTTTAAAAGAGTACTACTATTAAGATCAAAACAAAATTTGATAGATCAATTTAAAATATCTCATACTTAAGACTCAAAGTTATAAGATATAATAAAAATCAACCCCGAAGCAATTCTTTGTGGAGTTTCATTCATGAAAAATGTTCTTCATTACAAAATATTTGACAGTCATGCTGTAAATACTCCATGATCATATAATGAAATACTTTTGAAGAATACAAGACGAACACTCAAAACTCATCTTTGTGCCCAAGTCAGAGATTCAAGCATAAAGCTATGAGAAATGTGTTATATTCTTTGCATGACTAGCTTTAGTGTCTGCTACGTTGTGCGAGGCACGCAAGGGTTCGGGGGTAGTGGGAAACGTGTCTCATTTTTGCCTCATTTTTTGTGTCGCCTCGATTTTCATGTCCATTGTTGGGCGGTTTTTCGACACATGGTTTTTGCCGATGGTTTTCTATTTCCAGTTAAGGAATTAAGGTTGTTGACTAATCCAGGTCATTGGGTTAGGGTTTTGGATGCCGTTGGATCCTATATGTATAGTGTATTGTAAATAATGTATTACTATGAATGAATATAGAATAGGTTGGTTTTCCTGGTTTGGGTTTCCAGGGGAAAAATATCTGTGTAATGTGTGTATTTCCCATTGTATCTTTTCCATTCTTTTATTGAAAATTTGTTTGCAGTAAAATATTGTACAAGGTTAAAATCTAAAAAATGGTGTAGAAGAAGAGAAAGACTGGAGAAGATGGAGATCTCTTTTCATTAATCAAAATCTTGGCTATATATTCATGGTTGTACCTTCTTCTTCCTCTGATATTCTAATGTGCCCCTCTGATAATTATGATTGTGGAACCCTTGATGAAGTACTTCTTCTCTTTAAAAATTAGATCCTCTAACTTCTTGGGTAGTTAGGGTTTTTCCTTTCTTGAATTTCCCGTACATTTTTCTTATTGAAGTATTCCCTTTAATTAATGCTTCATTAAGAACTCATTAATAAATTTACATCATTAATATTTTAATATTTCAAATGGGTATTTTTCCTTTTTTAATAAAAGTTTTTAAATAAACATTTATTTTCAAAATTTAATTAGTTTCCCTTTCAAAGAGGGGGAATGTGTTTTAATTTTCTGGAAGTGATAATCAATTTTCCAGCCATGAAAATCACTTCAAAATTGATCTTCACCATCTTATCTTTTCAATGATATAAGTTTTTCCAAATCCATCGCCCAGATCTCAAGATATGAGCTCGTGAAGTTGACTTGTCATGCAGACCCATTAAAAATGAAGCTGAATATATTTAAATTTCTTAGAAAAATGTGGCCACTTTTAGGCCTTCAAACCTATACCATCATCGCCTACATCAAAAAATATTTCCAATGG
>ML801464.1:108045-148858 GCA_009831015.1 Picea engelmannii | reverse complement strand
GAGGGAGGTGAGGGGGTAAGGGTGTCCACCAACCCACTATGTGATGAGTTATAAAAAAAATAAACTAAGTGTGACATGAAGGATGGGGGAAATAAGGAAGGGGAAGGATAAGGAGGTGAGGGAGGAGACGTTTAAAAATATTTTAAGTGTTGGAACAAGGGGGAATATGGGGAAGAAGAAATAATATGGGTCTTAGGCCCGTAATATTTTGAAGAAATTTATGGGTCTTGGGCTCGAAAATTTGAAGAAAAACATGGTCTTGGGCACGGAAAAATTTAGATGCATTTCGAAGAAAATAACATTTTTCCACATGGAAGACACGTCATTTTCCGCTTAAAATTAAACCTAGATATCTTGAGCATACGAACTCAGATTTTCGATATAAAAAATGCATGGTGAAGCTGAGATTGAGGGATACGCAATGAAATTATAAGAGTTAAAAAAATTTCTTCTTTTGATATCATTTTTTATTAACCCAAGGGAGAGAAAATATAGATGACCAAATTTTGTCAACAACTGGCTCCAACTGCGGGAAAGTGACCCCCTGTGGGTTGCTTAGAACACCAGAATCTCAAGACCAGTTGTCTTCTCCATTGGGCTATGAATTCATATTCAAAACAAAATCTATAATTATTCTTCTTTCATGGATTTATCTTCAAATTTCAATATAGAGACTGCCTTATTTTGCAAAACTTGAACTGAAGAGAAAAAATATACACATACATGATCTACCTACACTACCTTACTTGGAAGAACGAGGAACCTTAGGAGTAGGTAGATTTCCAGTGGATCCATTCAATCATTGATCTGACTTGTGGAATGAACTCCATCACTATGGAACATATTGGGGCTTGTACCAATGAGTCGGGGGCACTCTCAATGTCTACTGGAGAAAAATTGAACCAGGTGTGCTGAAAATTTGATAGCATTATTTGACCAATAATGCTATGGAACCATAATTTAATGAAGTCAATTCTTGGCTACACAAGAATATTGTTTTCTTTGATTGGATGAGGAATTTCCAATTGTAACATTATTTCATCTCTCTCCTTGTCTCCAACCACTTGCAAGGTTCTTGATTCATCAACAATGTCTTGAAAAGACTCTTCCTTCATGTAAATGCAATCTTGTTCATTATTCTTATCAAGATTCATTTCTTCCACCAATTGTTCTTGATGCCAATATTCTTTAGGATTTTTATCATATGTTACAAGGATGAAATCTTCTCCTGCATTTGGTGGAGGCTCCTTGATTTCATTATTAAATTTGTTGCTTGAAAAATCTTCATATGGAGTATATAGGAGCTGAAATTTTCTTCTTGCAAATTAGAATTTCATCTTCATTTTCAACAATATGACTTGAATAAGAAAAGTCATCCAATATTTGATTAGATTCTTCTTCAAAATTAGTTACTTCTCTATCTTATTTCCATATGGGAGAGGAAGGGTCAGAAGCAACATTTAAAGAATCAACAAAAACATATGAATGCACTCTCAGGATGAATTTTTTTGCAAATGATTTTTCTAACACATACCAACTAGTAATGAAGTTAGGAATTAGTGGGTTATACCAGTCAAGAGCATCACCTCACATAGTTTGTAAAAATCATCTACATGTAACATTGTCTCCAGTGGGGTTGAAATCATGACATGTATTGTTGAAATCAAACAAGTGTTGTTCTGAATCTTCTGAAGTATTCCCAAAGAATGTAGAAAAAATTTCAATAGAAATATCATGCATTTGAAAATCTACTTATGGTATATTTAAAGGGGTTGTATGAAATTGCTTCCTTATTTGGGTATTTCTCCCTTTTATTGAGTCTTGTAAAGCCATTGATGGGTTTGATGAATAATTTAAAGGAGCATCATGACATGAATGAAATTCTTCATTTTGAGTCTTTCTAATGGAGTTGCTAGGGAGTTCATTCTCTCGAATCTTCAGTGCTTCTTGGGTTTCTTTGAAGTTATAAAAAAGGTTCAACATCTTTCAATAATCCTTTTATAAATCCCTTGCATTTAAAATAAGCAACTATTTTTCTGAATCTTCTTTTCAAAAATTTGAACCATGGATACTTTGGTTCTTCAATGTGATCTAAAGTAGGGCCTCAAGTATCTTGAAAAAAAATGGTTCCCCGGTGTGGTCACCAAAAATGTTGATGTTTGAATATGTCAGGACCGAAATGACAACCTCACGAGGATATGAATCCCCCTGTATTTTTAGAGAGGTGGTACTCCTCTTTGGAAAAAAAGATATATCCGTGATATCTTGGATTAAGATAATTCTAAGGAAACAAACCCTAAATATTTATTTCTTGGATTTATTTAAACAAAATTTTCTTCAATAACTAGATCTGATCTTTATATGCAGCAAGAAATCTCTTTAAAATAAGAAAATATTGAAGGATGGCTTCAACATCAAAACTTCATTGTGACCAACATCACATACACAATCTTCTTAATCATATACAACTACATCCATAGTTTATTCAAGATAAATAGGAGAGAATAATTTGATCATCTCAAATGATTTTAAAAGAGTGCTACTATCAAGATCAAAATAGTATTTGATAGATCAATTTCAAATATCTCATACTTAAGACTCAAAGTTACAAGATACAATTGAGATCAACCCTGAAGCAATTCTTTGTGGAGTTTCAATCATGAAAAATGTTCTTCATTACAAAATCTTTGAAAGTCTTGTATATGGACATAAATACTCCATGATCGTATAAAGAAAATATTTTGAAGAAGACAAGAAGAGAACTCATAACTCAGTTTTGTGCCCAATTCAAAGATTCAAGCATAAAGCTATGAGAAATGGTGTAGAAGAAGAGAAAGAGTGGAGTAGATGGAAATATATTTTCGTTGTTAGAATCTTGGCTACATATTCATTACTATACCTTCTTCTTCCTCTGATATTCTTCCCTCCCCCTTTGATAATTGTGACTGTGGAACCCTTGATGAAACACTTCTTCTCTTTAAAAATTAGATCCTCTAACTGCTTGGATAGTTAGGGTTTTTCCTTTCTTGAATTTTTCGTTCACTTTTCTTCTTGAAGTATTCCCTTTAATTAATTCTTCATTAATAACTCATTAATAAATTTACATCATTAATATTCGAATATTTCAAATGGGTCTTTTTCTTTTTTTAATAAAAGTTTTTAAATAAACTTTATTTTCAAAATTTAATTAGTTTCCCTTTCAAAGAGTGGGTCTGTGTTTTAATTTTATGGAAGTGATAATCAATTTTCCATCCATGTAAATCACTTCAGATGTGATCTTCACCACCTCATATTTCCAACGATATAAAGTTTTCCCAAATTTGTCACCCGTATCTCAAGATATGAGCTCGTGAAGTTGAGTTGTCATGCAAACCCATTAAAAATGAAGCTGACCGATATTTCAATTTTTGAGACAAATGTGGCCACTTTCAATCCTTCAAACATGTACCATCATCTTCTACGTCAAAATAAATTTATAACGGTATAAATTTTGCATGATTCTTACACCTGGAGCTCAAGTTATGGATTCTGGAAGATTATGACTTATGAACCGTCAATCAAAATTGATGGGAAAATGTAGGCTCTTGATCAAATTTAATTTTTCTCCATGAAAATTTGACTTTTTTCTTCATAGAAGTTATCCCACATGCATGGGGGTGTTTGGTATACAATGGTATATAATGTTAAGTGTAACATACATTTGACAAAGAAACATAAAGAGAGAATACTTGGCGCTTTAACGGCTCGACCGCCCTTAGAAAATTAATTAATAAAATATAATTTTATATGCCAAGTCAAACTCCAATTATGCTAGGTAAATGACAAGTAATATCTGAGTCATCACCCACATGCAACCAATAAAAAAATACCACATGTAACCAATTAAAAAATGCCATGTTTCATAAATAATGTGCTGCCATGTGGCGTGATTTCATAGGTCGATGAGATTTCCATGTCATCCATTAACTAGTTTCCATGTGTCATAATTCCAGTGGCATGATTTCATAGGTTGATGGGATTTCCATGTCATCCATTAAATAGTTTCCATGTGTCACAATTCCACGCTGCCATATGTCATAATTGTATTGGATGACATGTGGCATCGTTCCATAAGATGCTATGTGTAACAATCTTATAGTCGATGCCAAGTCATCGATGAGTCATCACGCACATGCAACCAATAAAAACCTGCCACATGTAACCAATGAAAATACTCCATGTGCCATAAATAATGCACTTCCATCTGACATGATTTCATAGGTTGATGATATTTCCATGTCATCCATTAAGTAGCTGCCATGTGTCATAATTCCAGTGGCGTGATTTCATAGGTTGATGAGATTGCCATGTCATCCATTAACTAGCTTCCATGTGTCATAATTCCATGCTGCCATGTGTCATAATTTTATTGGATGCCATGTGGAATTCTTCCATAAGATGCTATGTGTAACAATCTTATTAGTTACCACTTTGTATGCTTAAAATAAGTTTTGGTATAAATCTTAAGTGGGAAGGTAAACAAGAGGGGGAATATATGGGTAGTTAGGGAACAAAACAAATGAGGGGAGTGGAAGTGAGGGGGTGACACAGGGTGAGGTAGGGAGGGGAAGTTTGTAGGCAGTGGGTTCGTGGGGTGAGGGAGGTGAGGGGGTAATGGAATCCACAAGTTCGACGAGGAATGTGGGTAGTTAGGGGAGGGGAGAAATGAGGGTAGCAGAGGTAGGGGGTGACGTAAGGTGAAGTGAGGGGAGTGTGATATGTAGGCAATGAGTTTGCATATTGAGGGAGTGAGAGAGGTGAGGGGGTAAGGGTGTCTGCAAACCTGCTATGTGATGAGTTATAAAAAAATAAACGAAGTGTGACATGAAGGACAAGAAGGGGAAGGACAAAGAGGTGAGGGAGGAGAGGTTTAAAAATATTTAAGTGTTGGAATATGAGGGAATATGGGGAAGAATAAATAATATGGGTCTTAGGCCCACAAAATTTTGAAGAAAATTATGGGTTTTGGGTCCGAAAAATTGAAGAAAAACAGGATCTTGTCCTCGAAAAATTTAGATCTGCATTTCAAAGAAAATGGCTTTGTCCGCATGGAAGAAGTGTCATTTTCCACTTAAACTTAAACCTAGATATATTAAGCATATGAACTCGGATTTTCGATCCAAAAAATGCGTGGCAAAGATGAGACTAAGGGATACACAATGAAATTATAATATTTCAAACATTGTCTTCTTTTGATATCATTTTTGTAACATCCCTCCATTACGCCTAAGAAAAGGCGAAGCACAGAAGGTAATTTTTTTTTCATTAAGAAATTAACAACAACACATGATCACAACAACGCCTAAACAACCACATCATAAGTAAAAGAGATACCAACTAATCATCATGGAAATCACTAATGACACATTCAATGCGTCAACGAAGAATAGCGACACATAACATAATAACATAGCATATTATCACATCATAATCATTTTGAATTAATTTACAACAACATTCAATCAGATAAAGAATATAGAATGACTACCTCTCAACCTACCCTACAAGGTTAGGACCTCCAGGATACATAATCAATGCTCAAGCCCAAGTTCCAATTTATTTTAACCATTTAAGGTCTCAGGGTTGGAGACTGTTCTGAGGAACAAGGAGGTGTCTACATCCCACTAGAACAATCATATCCAAGCAACTAGCTAAAAAAACAACATCAACGATCATCCATTGATCAATCCATCAATCCTAAACCATCAAATAATCCATGGCGCAAGGGTAATCATTATTGTTATCAATCATACATCAACATTTAATTATTCGTTGTGCACGAGAGTAAAAAATTCTAGAACAATCTCATGTCAACTTAAGTAAAGGCGCAAGAGAAAGATAGTAACTAAATCAGTCATATATCTAATAAAACCATGATGCCATATTAGTTAACATTTAAATTCAAGGTGAAAATAATAAAGATGAGGCAATCACGCGCCAATGTAAGTTAATGCACTCAAGTAAATTTTATTACTGAACTAAACATGCATCGCTACTAATGAAATGTGCATGAGTAATCAAGATAAATCAACAATGTATCATCATATATTGCGTCTAAAACATGGAGTGCAAGTATTCTAACTCAATAATCTTTCATTACCTCATATTTTCATTGCGCAAGAGTAAGAAAATTACATATCTCACATACATCGTGTTAGATTCATGGCGCACAAGTAAACATATTTTTAAAACAATCATACATTCACCTAATTAATGGCACATGAGTAAACCTATCATTAAATTGATCATACATTGGCATTATTCCCAAGGTGAGTGAGAAATTCAAAACACATATATTAACATAAATTTCAAGGTGCTTGTGAAATCTAACTACATCGATTAACATTATTCAATTGTTCCAAGTCCCAACGGTCCTCTTATAGATCTACTACATACATTCTAACATATCTATACATCTCATAATAACATAATAAGAGTCTGCACAACGTTGCACATCACTTTAAGTAAGAATTCAATCACAAATTAACTATAGGGGTTTCATAGTACTTACATACGCCCATTAAGGAACTATAAGGACATCCATCACACAAGTCAAGATAGAAGACAATCTACACATGCATCCATTTAAAAGAGTCATGAAGGACCCAAGTATTTAACAAGGTAAAGAACTCAATACAAATTATGATCCAATGAGAGTTAAGAAAACCTATGTCTTAATAACCACAATTAAATGCACTCAAGCTAACTTATAAATCTGTTTAAATAAATTAGGAAAACAAATCATAATTGACAAAAAATAACAATGTTTTGAGGCTAAATCGACCTCCATAGTAAAGAAACAAAGGAGTTATGAGACATCAACAAATAGGCAAAAAAATCAGAGACTTAAAGGGTGAGCAGCAAAATCAAAATACCAAATGACATAGTACTATGCAGGAGGGTTTAACGCTCAACGCTTAAAGGGAGTAATGCTTCAGATGTGGAGGAGTAAAAGAGTTTGACAACAAAGAAAATGAAGTCACAGGGCCCAAATGCATTGTAATGATAGCTCTGTGCTATGAGAAAACACCCAACCATGGAAATACCAAACATGCAGAGAGCTTCGTTTGAAAACACACCCACACCAAACAAGCAGAGATCTTGGTTTGAAAACGCACCTACATCCCATTTTCAACAACATTAAGAACACCAGAGATAACAATCATATATTTCATTAAAATTGGTAACCCAACATATAGTAACTTGATCAATCATAAGCAACGAAAACAAATAAAAAGCGGATCAGAAGTAAAACATGAGAAACCCTGTAGGATCACCTCGGGTTTTTATTTAAGTTTTAGAATCACTAGGAAATATGATAGATAAATCATAGAAATTAACGAGATATGAACTACACAATTGAATTCAACCAATGCCAAAATTTAGTAATCAATAGAAGAGGGATTAAATGGTTTCTAAAGGTGGGAAGTCGAGATCAATGTTAATCTACAAGAGCCTTTGATTCGTGACTGTACTTACAATTATTTGGAAAAGATCCTACATTTCTCTATGCAGCAAACACAAACAATTTAGGTTAGGATAAAGTGCATCATTCTAACAGATTCAATTAAAGGAGGTTTAAGGTACAGATACGCCTTGAAAAATTGAACGATGCACAAATAAAAGGGTAGTATCCAGATATAGGAGGCATAGACAGTCTCCTTAGAACACCTTCAACCATACTGAGATTGCTACACAAGGATAAAAATTCGAAGGGAGAGTTCCAGTTTAGATATAAGGACGGTTTATTAATTTTAGTATTTTAATCAAGCACCACAAGATTTCTTTTTCGGAGTGTTTAGTTATTCAAGCCAGAAAAAAATGGGTACAACCAAGACAACAATAATCAAGGTCTGGCAAGCAATATTAGCAGTGATTAAAGATAATTTTTTGTCCTCCCAAAATTAATGCACTCAGAGCCTTCACAGGATTCAATTTGAAGGCCTCTCTGGGAGAGGGCTCTACGCACCAAAATTCTACCATGGATGCTATAGCGAGGCACCGAATTAGTTTCCTCTTTAGGGGTGGAGGTTCTCGATTGTTCCACTCAGAATGAGTCTAGAGCTGCGACTGAGTACAAGTATGATATCGAAGGATCAGTAGGGAAGGAGATTTCCATGACTAAGGATCGGCTAGAATCGCAATGAAATTATATTTTACAGGTGATTCAATAGATGGTTTAAGGACGCTAACTAGTAATGACAAGAAAAAAAATTAACTAACAGATGTACTAATGATTTCAGCGAAAACTAGCTAAAAAAATTCAGGATCGTAATTTACCATGGCACCATTCATAAGTTATAATGTATGGTTCGAAAGGAAAGTTTCCAAATAGCAAGGAGTTTAGCAACCACTTATTTGGGGAAAGGAATGGAATCACAATCCATAAATCCTTTTGATCACACCCTATCTATCAAGAACTTGCTAATTCATTAACAGTTTTACAACACAGTTATGAAAACTTCAAACAAAACTTATAGAATTTTAAACCACATATAATTTATATCACAATAGGATTACCGTAACCAAAGGCGAAGAATCTGATGTTGTTATTCCGTGCTTATGCTCCATCCTATCTTCGACCTGCTAACCGTCGAGACTAAATCGGTACCTCCTAGCCAACGCTAGGGGTACTCTTCTCCCCCCCCCTGAACCGCAAAGGGGCCGCTCACACAAAACGAGAAAAAAATCTAGCTCCGAGCTCAACTCGCAAGGTCGAGCTACCACTCTCTTTTAGAGATGGGTATCCCAACTGTCACAAGAAAAATCAGTCAAAGAAATTCGGGTAGCATAACTTTATGCATACCAGTCATGATCCATTCCTCTTCTCACCAATTACTTTTATAGAATTTTTTCTTAGTGACCACTTTCCAATTGCATGTTTAATTTGTTTTATTAAAAATTAATTAGGAAATATCCCCCCATACACTTTTCACCCATTCCCTTAGTTGCACCAATAAATTCACATATTTAATTTAATTAAATGTCAAATTCCCTCACCCATCCTAAAAGTGCTCCTAAAATTACTCCTAGTCGTCCCTTTATTCCCTCTATTTCCTTTTTAATGACTCTCATCTTTCTAAAACTTAGTTCTGCTTAATTTAGGAAAGTTCTTTAGTTAGACTAGACTAGACTCCTTTCTATGCTTCCACATTCCTTTTTACATTCATTTCCTTTCTTGTTTTAGTTCCAATTTAGCATGTTTGTACATAATCAGTAATTAAATCTTTAGATAAAATATTTCTCTTTTAATTCTTAACTTGATTTTTCTTCATCCCCCTTTTATTAATTTATTATTTAGTTTTTAGTCTTCTTACCCTATTTAGACTTAGGCTTAGTATTTAACTAAGCTTAGAATTTTTAAGGGGATTTTATAATTAATAAAAATTACTCATTTAATATTTATTTTAAGGTCGACCATGTCAAAAAAATTATTGTTCTCTAGGCACCTAGGTTCATTGACTCACCTTTATTAAAAAAAAAAATCGTGACGTGCCCTTCAAGACGCATTCTATGCTCCAAGGGTGCCACTCACCTTTATTCAAGTTTTAATTTTGCGATGTGCCCTTCTATATGCACTATGTTCTCCAAGGGTGTGACTTGCCTTTGATTGATTTTGGTAGTTGTCCAACCCTTGGAGTCAATACTCCATCAGGCGACATTGTGAGAGACTAAGGGCCTATAAGGAATAAGGACCATGCCTTATTGCACGCCCATTAGAATCTTTGTGAGAGATTGTCTCAGTCTTCCCTCATGACATCATGGATATCTCGAACTAGGTAATCGTTAACCTACAATTTGAGCCACAATGGGAGTTCTAGTAGGCTATGGCAGGACTACTGCCACACCTCTCCCTTAATACCTGGTTGTTGTGCATGGCCCCTTTACTCCTTATGTGAGTTTGATTAGAAATAAATCGCCAACCTGCATCCATCAATGAAACACTGTCAACGATCCATAAACAACATCATAATATACCCAATCATATGTCACATATGCATAAAAAAAATACCCAAACCATATACAATCCACTCCCTAACTTGATCCAGAGTCCAAGGAGGTCCATTGATGCAATCATCATCCTGAATCTGTTAGGTGTCCTTCACACTCGGGAGAAACTTGTCAATAACACCTGTCTATACATAGATATCAAATAACATAACATCATAATTCATAAGCATCATTATCGGAATCCATAAGCAAAATAGAAAACCGTATACATAAACTAGATCACTTGCATGCAAGTTTCCTAAAAGAATAATTCAAATCATGTGTGCACAAGAGAGGGATGTTACATACACCCCCTATTGGTTTAAACTTCGTCTCGAAGTTTCACAGTATATGTGTAGTAAATAAAGTATCTGACAAGATCTAAATGTCCAACTATAAAACAAAAATGGAAATTGCTGGCACATATCATATGCATCCTCCTAGGTAGTCGAGTGTGGACTATAATTGTCCCACTGAACCTTGAAATTATCGACTGTTCAATGCCGTAGATGTTGAATGCGATGGTCTAGAATGTGGATTGGCTCCGTCGTGAGTGCACCCTCTTCTGATACCTGTAAGGAACTCATGTCAATCACATGTGTAGGATCACTAACATGATGTCTCAAAACAAATACATGAAAAACATCGTGCATATGCCTCAAAGAATAAGCCGAGAGTAGTCGATAGGCCACATGTCCTTTATTTTCCACAACTTTGAAAGGTCCCAAAAACCTAGGAGAGAGTTTATCACCCTTTCCAAACTTGATCGAACTCTTGTGCAGTTTCACCCACAAGAAGACTCGATCACAAAATTCATAACTACGGTCAACGCAATGCGCATCAACATAGCTCTTCTGTCGATCTTGCACTTATTTGATCCTTTGTCTTATTGTTTTCATTTTTTCTTCCATTTCTTGGATCACTTCTAGTCCTACCAAGACCCTATCCTCAAGTCTATCCCATCTCAAAGGCGTCCGACACAGTCGCTCGTAAAGAAACTCAATTGGCACCATATTAATGGAGCTTTGATAGTTGTTGTTGTATGCAAAATCTGCCAGTGGAAAGAACTCCTCCCAACACTTATGTTGGTCCATCACGTACATACGCAACATATCTTCCAATATTTGGTTCGTTCTTTCTGTCTACCCTTCAGTCTCTGGTTGATACATGGTACTAAAGTTAAGTAAGGTTCCCAAGGCCTTTTGAAAACTGGTACAAAATCATTTTGTAAACACCAATCCTCGATTGGATATGATCCTCTTAGGCATGCCATGCAATCTCACAATATTGTTGATAAAAAATCTAGCTATGTCTGGTGCCTGATACATAGTACGTACAAGGATAAAATGCGCAGTCTTCGTCGGAGTGTCTACTACCAAAAAAATTGAGTTGTGTCTCCTTGGTGTCAGCGACAATCCAACAATGAACTCCATCGAAATGACCTCCCATTTTGATTCTGGAATAGCATGTGGTTGTAGTAATCTTTCTGGATGTCTATGTTCAGCCTTCACTTGATGACATTCTAGACATCTCACCACGTAGTTGACTATGTCTGCCTTCATTCCTTTCTAGAAGAATATGGGTTTAAGGTATTCCCTGATCTTCGTGACTCCTGGATGAGCCATGTACACTGCTTTATGAGTTTTGTTTAAGATCAAACTTCTCAACTCATCATTAGGTGGTACGTGTATCTGGTTATTATGTCTCATTAATTTGTCGTTGTCCACAGTAAATCCTTCAAATTTTGGTACCAACATGGTGTCTTGTCTGATATTTTCCTTAACCTCTTTATACCAATCATCATCCTGTTGTATGGTTAGAATCTTTTCACGAAGATTCATCTGAAGAGGTATCACTGAAAATATGTGTGGTCTTCGACTCAAGGAATCTACCACTATGTTCATTGTTCCTTTTATGTAGGTAATCTCAAAATCGTACTCGCTAAGCAGTTTTGACCAACGCCTTTGCCGCGCGTTCAAGTCACTTTGCATAAAAATTTGCTGCAAACCACAGTGGTCTGTTTTTAGTTCAAATTTTCATCCAATGAGGTAGTGTCTCCACACTCTTAGGGCATACACAATGGCCAATAACTCCAAATCGTGCGTCGCATACTCATCATGCTTTCTCAACTTCCTTGAGATGTAAGCAATCAATCAACTATCTTGCATCAAGAATCCTCCTAAGCCTTGCTTGGATGCATCTGTGCATACCAAGAAGTCCTCGTCCATGTCAGGGAATTTTATTATCGATGTTGTCTTCAAAATATCCTCGAGCCTTTGAAATTATTCCACGCATTTCTCGGTCCATACAAACTTCTTATTTTTCTTCTGTAATTCCGCAATTGTATTTTCTATCGTCGAAAAACCTTCGACAAACCGTTGATAATATCCCACCAAACCCATGAAGCTATGTACTTCAAGTACATTTGTTGGTGTAGGCCATTCCATAATAGCCTCTACCTTTGCTGGATCCACAATGATACCTTCGCCAGAGATGAAATTCCCTAAATAATGAATCCTCGATTGATAAAATGAGCATTTTTCCAGTTTCCCGTATAATTTGATCTCTCGTAAACACTTTAGTACCAAGTGAAAATGTTCTTCATGTTCCTCCGTCATTTGAGAATATATCAAGATGTCGTCAATGAATACTTGAACAAATTTTCCCAAGTATTCATGGAACACCCCATTCATCAAACTCATGAATACCCCTGGGGCGTTTGTCAGTCCAAATGGTAAAACAATAAACTCATAATGTCCAAACCTCATATTGAATGTGGTCCTAGGAATGTCTTCCTCCTTGATATGTAACTAGTGGTATCTTGATCTCAAGTCAATCTTTGAAAAAATCGTCGTGCCTTTCATTTGATCAAAAAAATAATCCATTCTTGGTAACAAATATTGGTTCTTGATCATTGCCTTGTTCAATTGAAGGTAGTCAATGCAGAGTCTCCATGACCCATCCTTCTTTTGTATGAAAATAACAGGCACACCCCAAGGTGACAGACTTGGGCATATAGGTATTAGGTCCAACAACTCCTTCTGTTGCATTTTCAACTCCTATAACTCAAGGGTCGACATCCAATAAGGAGTTCTTGCTATCGGTTCAGTTCCAGGTTTTAGGTTGATGGTAAATTCCAATTCCCTCTTAGGCAAAAAACCTGGTAACTCCTATGGGAATACGTCCAAAAATTCTTGTACTACCGGAAGGTTTTCTAGTCCTTCCGCCACACCCTTTTTGCTCAATGCAAGGATTTCATATAGCTTGCATCCCTTGCACATGTTCTTCCGTAGCTATAGGGAAGAGATGAACCTTAGGGGAACTCCCTAGTTTCTTCCTACAATTACTTGTCTCTGTCCCTCATCATCGATCAAACTCAATTGTTTTGTCTTACAGTTGATTATCGCCTCATGTGATTCCAACCATTCCATACCAATTAGAACGTCATAAGATCCTAATATCATGATGTACAAATTGTCCTTCATGAAAAAATATCCCAGGTTAAGGCTACAGTCCGTAACCTTTCCTCCAACCTTATGCTTGGCTCTCGAAGCCATTTCCACATAGCTAAACTCATCCTGTTCGAATTCCTTTACCTTAATTATTTTTAGCGTTGCACCAAAAATAAATCTCTCTGTAGTGCCTTGATCTATCAAAATACTAAAGGTCCAGTTAGCGATGGTACTTGATGTCTCGAGAACAGTAGACTGATGCTCGACCTGGTGGTTATTCACCACTGCATGAATCCAGTGGGCCTTGCCCAAATATCCTACTGTAATGTGTCCAACTAACCTGGCCCTCTCAATCAGATATTCAAGCTGGTAATGTGGCTCTCCACATGTCCAACATCCAGTCTTTGGTCCAATACTCCTGGTCCCCAAAGTAGAAGTTGATGAACCACCAGCCTGGAACCCTAGTCTGTTCCACTGAACATGCCTAGACTGTTGCTGCTACGAACGACATTGTTGTTGGTGTCGTGGTCCTATGTAGGGAGTATGTTGCTGAGGTGTCGATCGTCGTGTTGTCATGAATGTGGATCCTCTTAGAGTGCCTCGATACCCCGATGGATGTCTAGCTGGTGTCTGATGTTGCTGCGTACCAGATGTTGCTTGTCCCGTCGGTCTCGCAAGAGTCCTGCTATGACCCCCCATGATAAGATCTTCCTCATCTATGAGGGTCTTCTCGAAAACATCATGCAACATTTGAGGCATTACGATCCTCACTTTCACACGAATGCTGACGTTAAGGCCGAACACAAACTTGTTGACCTTAAGATTTTTGGTGTTCAGATGTGGAGCATACCTAAGCAGCTCCATGAAATGGGCCTCATACTCATGCACCATACTATCACCTTGTCATAAGGCATTGAACTCATTGAGCTGGTGCTCAATGAATTCCTTAGACAAATACCTCTCTCAGAACTACTCCTTGAACAATTCCCATGACATGTCTTCGACGACCATGTTCAGTTGTGGCAGGAGTGTCTTCCACCATAGAAGAGCGCTCCCCTTCAGTTGAAAGACTTCCATGTGTACCTTCATGTTGGAGGTTTAGTTGTGAAGTGAAAATCACATCACCATGTTCTCCAACCATGCCTCAGTGGCCGCACCATCTGTGGCACCCAAGAACTCGAGAAACTTGACCTTCTCGAGTTCTCGGTGAACACTACCAATACCAGTTGAGACACGATGTGGACCCTCCAGGGGTACATGAGCCCTGGCCTAATATCTATCCAAATGGATAATCAAGGCCTCTGACATCCTTTGAAAGGATCTCATCAACCTAGCCACATTGCCCACATCAATATGTTCATGTCCAATGACTTATTCTTCTCCTTGGGGGTTAGACCCCTCTGGCGTGGATTCTACTAGAGTTCTTGCACCTCCTCCCCTAGCACCACGTCGTCTGCCTCCACGACATCCTCTAACCATGATTACCTGCATGAAAACAATTCAATTTAAATAGTGATAAATTGTTAATAAAGTGTTTATACAGTGGAAGGTGTAATGATTCCAAGTCTTAGGGTTGAACCCGCTCTAATACCATATGTAACTTCCCTCCTTTACGCTTAATAAAAGGCGAAGCACATGTTACACATTATTTTCGTCATCCCTATGATCGTTAATGATGTAAACCTATCTATTGCCTTCAGATGGGTCAGTGTCTTGAGTTCTTGAAGAGAGAAGGGAGAAGAACTTCTCCTGAGAAAAGAAGTTGCATTTTCCTTTGTAAAATCCCTGTAAAAAAGGAAGTTCGCAGGTTGCTATATAGGCAGGGTGTGAGAATGCCTGATTCTCGCAGGTTGCACCATAGCTAGGGTGCGAGATGTTTGCAGGTTTCTCTATAGGCAGGGTGTGAGAATGACTACATGTGGGAAAAACAAGCATTTTCTCGAATCTTCTAGAAGGAGAAACTTCTATGGTGAGGTGGCATCCGAATGGTTTGGATCTTACTCACTTTCATGATTTAGTGGGATCATCCTAACCTCCTCACCTTATTCTCTTCAACTTATAAAAGGAGAGGAGTTCTCATGGAGAAAGTTAGCTTTGGTTAGCTTTGGATCTTTTGGGATTAGCTTGGATTGGATTGAGCTTTGGAGATTTTTAGCTGGGCTAGATGAGCCACTTTGTCAAGATAAATTGTGAATAATATCAGATCCGTTCTCTCAGAATTCTTGGAGTGAAAGTGATCCGGATCTATGTAGGAACACAATGAAATACAGAAATACACATAAACGCAGAGATGCAACAGAAATAAGACTTCATTTCATTAATAACAAATGACTGAAATATGCTTACAGACAGAATGGAAATAAACTAGCTAGGGCGCTGGTAGCTTATCTCCAAGAAGAGATGTGGCTGCTACTCGCATCCGTGAGAAGATGATTACAATGAGGCTCTAGAGGCCTTTTTACAATAGAAGAGAATGCCAAAAGTCATAGACATCCAAAAAAACCTAACCCTAGGAGATGAAGCGCCAAAAGTCATGTGGGCCCCGTTTGGGTAAGTTAGTACATCAACTTCCCGGGGTCGTAACTTTTGCATACGATCTCCATTTTAGGCGTGTGATAGCTCGTTGGAAAGGTATCATCGAGGAGATTCATTTTGGGGGCTCAATCATGCATTCAGCCATGATTGAGAACCTGTATCTCACAAAACCTTCATTTATGCCCTCAAAATGGCCCCGGAAGTTAAAACTTGCTAAAAATAGTAAATTGCCAAAATTGCCAGAAAACTGTTTTGAGCCAATCGGAAAAGGTGGGTGGCCATCGATATCCACCTGGATCAGAAAGTGTGTGGGGAATGAAGGACAGTTGGAAGGGACCTTACGACATCAAGGCCATGGTTGTAATCTCTCTTTCACATTTAATATGATACAGTAATATGATTCTTTCCTATAAAGCTTGTTGTGTTTTATTGTATGATTCCTTGATCACATACATAGGTTTATATTGAGTTTATGCTATTACTATCACTTTGGTTGGTTGTGTTCTTTTGCAGGATCATCATTGTATGAGCATTGGAACGGATCTAGGATGGCGATGGTGAGAGGAAGCGACATTTAAATGGTATGTCGCTCATCCCTCTTTAGTTAGTAAATTCAATATTTAAAACTTAAGGAAAGTGTCATGTTCTGGTGTGTTTTGTTCTAGATCTAGGTGGATCTAGGGAGATTAGTTAGTGTCCACACCTACTGATTAGTCTGATAATAGCACACAAGGTAATTTTGTTTTTTGCATTAAGAAATTAACATCAACACATGATCACAACAACATCATAAGTAAAAGAGGTACCAACTACTCAGCATGGAAATCACTTACGACGCATTCAATGCGTCAATGAAGGATAGTGACACATAACATAATAGCGTAGCAGATTCGCACATCATAATCATTTTGAATTAATTTACAACAAAATTAAATCCGATAAAGAATATAGAATGACTACCCACCCAACCTACCCTGCAAGTTTAGGACCTCCAGAACACATAAGCAACACTCAATCCTAGGTTCCAATTAATTTTAACCATTTAAGGTCTTAGGGATAGCGATTGTTCTAAGGAATAAGGAGGTGTCTACATCCCACTAGCACAATCATATCCAAGCAACTAGGTAAAACAACAACATCAATGATCATCCATTCATAAATCCTAAAACATCAAATAATCCATGGCACAAGGGTAATCATTATCATTATCAATCATACATCAACATTTAATTATTCGCTGCGCAAGAGAGTAAACAATTCTAGAACAATCTCATGTTAACTTAAGTAAAGGCGTAAGAGAAAGCTAGTAACTAAATCAATCATATATCTAATAAACTCATGACGCCAGATTAGTTAACATTTAAATTCAAGGTGCAAAGAATAAAGACAAGCAATCACACGCCAACTTAAGTTAAGGAACTCAAGTAAATTTTATTACTGAACTAAACATGCATCGCTACTAATGAAATGTGCACGTGTAATCAAGCTAAATAAACAACTTATCATCATATATTGCATCTGAAACATGGTATTCTAACTCAAAAATATTTAATTACCTCATATTTTCATTGCGCAAGAGTAAGAAAATTACATATCACTCATACATCACGTTAGATTCATGGCGCACAAGTAAACATCTTTCTAAAACAATCATACATTCACCTAATTAATGGTGCATGAGTAAACCAATCATTAAATTGATCATACATTGACATTATTCTCAAGGTGAGCGAGTGATCCGGATTTTATGAGCAGAACAAAATGACTACATATTATTAACAGGTGCTTAACACAAAATAACAAAGATACAGTAAAATTGGTTTTCTATTAAAAAAGGAAATAAGTTGAAATTGTAAAATGCAGCAGAAACAGGCTTGCTAGAATGGTGGCGGCTTATCTCTGAGAAGAGATGTGATGGTTGTGCTCATTCGCAAGAATATGATTACAATGAGGATTTGAAGGCATTTTTTTACAATAAACAGGAATGCCAAAAACCCTAGACATCCAAAAACCTAACCCTAGGAGATGAAGCGCCAAAAGTCATGTGGGCCCCGTCTGGGTAAGTTAGTACATCAACTTCACGGGGTCATAACTTTTGCATAAGATCTCCGTTTTAGGCGTATGATAGCCCGTTGGAAAGGTATATTTGAGGAGATTCATTTTGGGTTCTCAATCATGCCTTGGAATTTCATTGAGAATATCAATTCCGAAAAACCTTCATTTAGGCCCTCAAAATGGCCCTCGAAGTTAAAACTGCTAAAAATATTAAATTGCCAAAATTGTCAGAAAATTGTTTTGATCCAGTTGGAAAAGGTGGGTGGCCACCGATATCCACATGGATCAATCCTGCCTCCTTAGGAAGAAATGGTATCCATTGCATTGAGTTCCCCCATCAGATGAGGAAATTTTTGTTGAATTTGGCCCTGAGTGAGCCACTTGCCTTAGTGTAGGAGCTACATTGCTTTGACGACTCGATAAAGTTGGATCCTTTTCTGTCAAGTGACCTTGATCTGTGTGTCCACAATATGATCATTGGGTGCCTGTTGTATGCAGTTGGGGTTGAGATCTATTGGTTTTAGGTGCTCTGCTACGTCTGAGGTGTCCAATAATGGTGGGAAATAAGGGCGAAGGAGATCCACGTTGAACAACGGGAGCAGGCCAAGGAAAGGAGGAATGTTGAGCTCAAGATAATTATCCCCCACAATCTTGGTGATTGTGTACGACCCATAATGGAGTGGGGGAATCTTCCGATGGGGTCCTGTAAGGCGTTCTTTCTACATGTGCAACCAAACTTTGACGCCCACCTGAAACTTATGTCACACCCGATGTTGATCATGGCGCTACTTGTACTTGTCATTGGACTTCTGTAGGATATCCTAAACCTGTTGGACGATGTGTTGGATCCGCTCAATGAACCAGGTGGCTTTGTCAGCTTCACTTGGAACAGGAGACGAGTCGGTCAAGGTGACCGCAAGGGGAAGTGCAACATCTATGGGACCTAATGATTGGAATCCCAACCCCACCTGAAAGGGGTTGTGGCCAATTGAGCTATGCAGGGCTCGGTTGTAGATATGTTAGACATAGGAAAGGCTCTCATCCCATGTGAGAGGGTGATTTTAATTATACATGTGAAGGATATGCACAATCATTCAATTTACGACCTCGGTTTGGACATATGTCTAGGGGTGGAAGGTCATGGATTTGGTGAGCTAGGTGTCCAGCAGCGACCAGAGGCTCGACCAAAATGTGTTGAGAAATCAACTATCCTGATCTAAGACAATGGTTTGTGTTATTCCAAAATGTACCCAGACGCGTTCAAAGAAGATCTTAGTAGTGGCCTCTACTGTGATGTTCTTCTTGCAGGCAACCAGAATCACCATCTTAGAAAAGTGATCAATAACCACAAAAACACAGTCATTTTTCCCACTTGGTGGATGGGAGGCCCGACATGTAGTCCATTGAGATGGATTCCCACTGCCTGTCAGGAGTAGGAAGAGGGGTGTATAGGCCTTGTTTCTTAGTGGTCGGTTTGGAAATAGCGCAAGCAATGTAGGACCTGATATACTTGTTTATGTCCAGTCAAAGTTTTGGCCAATAGAAACGTTTTTGTAGCATCGCCATTGTCTTTTCGATGCCGAAGTGTCATGCCACCTGACTATAGTGGGATTCCCAGATCATCTTCACTCACTCGCTTTATGGAACATAGATATGGCCCAAACGACACAACAAACCATCCCGAAGATGGAAATTATTGACAACTGCGTTTGCACCCAACATTTGGTAGGTGGTGGCAAAGTCTGGGTTTGTCTCGTAGAGTTGGGGCCATCCAGAGGTCTCATGGCCACAGAAGTCTAGAACCGTGGTGAGTGCCGCAAATGGCGGCCTACTGAGGAAATTAGTGATGTGATTGGTGCTTCCTATTTTATACTTGATGTTGAGGTGGAATTGATGCAAGTATGTGGACCACTTTTGATGGCGATCATTCTGCAATTTTCCTTGTGTCTGCAGGAACTTTAGTGGCTTATGATTAGTGTGGATGACTGTCTCCTTCCCAAGAATGTAATGTCTCCACTGGCGGCAGGCTTTCATAATGGAGTACATTTCTTTGTCGTTAGTAGGGTACTTAATGACAACATTTGATAGTGTCTCACTATGATAGGCCACGAGCTGGCCATGCTGAGTGAGAACGGTGCCCACTGCATAGTCTGAAGCATCTGTCTTGATCTCAAAGGATTGTTGTAGGTCTGGTAGTGAAAGTATTGGGGCTAAGCACAAGCGCTACTTCAAATCATTGAACTCTTTTTGTTGGGACCAACCCCACAGAAATTTCTCCTTACCACCACCCCTAGTTATTTGGCTAAGGGCCCATGCAATATGGGAGAATCCCAACACGAACCTGCAGTAGAAATTGGCAAGGCATAAGAAGCTCCGAAGCTCAGTGAGTGTGGTTGGGGCTAGCCAATCATGGATGACTTGAATCTTGGATGGATCCACATGTACACCATGCTGATCAATTATGTAGCCCAGGTAATGGACCCTATCCATGCTGAAGGAGCATTTTTCTAAGTTGGCATATAGCTTGTGCTGCCGCAAGGTGTGCAAAACCTGGTGAATATGTTGCAAGTGTTCGGCCCAAGTCTTGTTGTAAATGAGAATGTCATCCAGATACACCACTACAAAAGTATTGGTGAATGATCCCAGGATATCATCCATCATCCTCATGAAAGTGGCTTGAGCATTTTTCAAACCAAAGGGCATGACTAACCATTCAAAAAGACCTTCCTTTGACTTTAAGGTTGTTTTCCATACATCTGTCTGTTCTATCGGGACCTAGTGGTAGCTAGACTTTGGATCAATCTTACTGAAGTATTTGGCCCCTGTGAGTTGATCAAGGAGGTTGTCGATTTGGGGAATCGGGTACCAGTTTCTGACTGTGATTTTATTCAGAGCTCGGTAATCAATGCAGAGTCGCCAGGTTCCATCTTTCTTCTGTACCAGCATGATTGGGCTCCTGCAAGGTGATGAGATGGGACGGATGTGCCCTTTGTGGAGAATTTTTTGGATTTGTCACTTGATCTCCTCATTCTCTAACAAAGAGCGGTGATAGACTGGCCTATTGGGTAGCGGTGCGTCGGGGGTCAGATCGATGGGGTGCTTGACCTGGCAGTGCAGAGGTACCCCAGTAGGTGAGGAGAAGATATCTGAGTATTCTTCCCCAACCTTATCTACTTTCTTCTGCTATGTGGAGAGGTTAGCCATAGAGACCCTGGATGTGGTTGTGATCTTTCGCTTATTCTGAGAGTGAATCACGAAGAATACAAACGTCCCCATCTAAGACATGACCTTCCTACATTTCTTAGCAGAGATCAAGGAAATAGCACTAGGTGGGACTGCCTCGAGTATCCTATATAATTTCTCGTTCAAAGTAATAATAACACTATGAGGCCTAGACTCATATACAACATGATGTTTCCATAAATAACATTGGCTCAAAAGAACATCAAAAACTTCGAGAGGAGAAACATCACACAATTCCTCGTCTTTGAAGGGCTTGATGTCGTACGACAGTCAACATTTTTGGCTAACGCGGAGTTCACTTCCTTGGTGGAGCCATCCAATGGTGTAGGGTTGTGGGTGCGGTGTTGTCAGCAGGGCCAGTCTCTTGATGACCTCTGCTGAGATGAGGTTCTTATGGCTACCGCTATCCACGATGAAGTGTAGCGGGGTTCCTTTTACCAACATCTGTGAATGGAAGAGGCGTTCTCCTTCTTCTAGCTCGTCTGGTTCACCAGGCTGGAGCCTGGTGGTAGCAACGGTGGCACTGGGTTTCACGTCAATGATCTATCTTCCCCTTTTTGGTTCTGGGTTAGAGTCTGAACTTGTATCTGAGTCAAAGGATTTCACTTTGTCCACCAACGACTACTTTGAGCGGTGGTGAGCAGTGTTATGCCAAGGGCTCTTACGGAAGTCGCACCACTTCCTGGTATCTTTCTTTGTCTTTCCGGTGTCCTTCTTTGCTTACGGATTGGATTGGTTGTCCTGATGTTATCCATATTTTCTCTCCTCTTTGTTCTATGGGTTGGGGCCACCCTTTCCTAGATTTTGTTGTGAGGGGTTCCCAAGCCCAAATTGCCATGTCTTTGGTTTGAGATTCTACTTGATTTTGACGGCATATCGATAGGTCGTGCCCAAGGATGAGATGTCCAAAAATTCCATTTCAATCTAAATGTATCTATGTATAGTGCCACAATACTCGAGCACCAGATGTTTCTCCGAATATTTGATACCTAGCTTGGTGCACAAGGCATGAAATATATTTGTGAAATCTGGCACTCCTTTGTCTCTTTCTTGCCGCAGTGTGGTCCATTTGGTATACAAGTCCTCATAACTTCCGACAGGGTAGTATTGTTCCTTAATAACATCCCTAAATGATTCCTAGGTGGTAGTGACTGTAAATAATGAGGGTTCCTCTGTTTCCTTTTTCTCACACAAAGTTTCCCATCAATATTTGACATGGGGAACGGCTTTGAGGAGAGCAAAAGTAATATTTTCTCTATTCGAAAAGTTATGGACATAAAAAATGACCTTATAGTATATTCAACCACTTGTCTACATCATTTGCATCTATATGACCTTCAAATATAGGAATATCAAAGTTTATTTGTACCTTGAAGGGGGTGGTGCCTCTGCTCGAAGAAGATGCGTCGCCTGTTGGTAATCGCCGAAGGATTTGCGCGAAACTATCCATCATCTCGTTTCTTTGTTGCATGAGGGATTCCTCAATCATCAGTTTGAAAGGATCTCCCATCCCGTCATATTTATTTTCTCCTGCCATGAGAGATCGCTTGGCCGTGCGATATCTTTTTCCCTCAAGAGAAACAATATCGAGACCCAACTCTTTATACTCCGACCTCGTTGGGGACATGCATTAAGACGACAAGGAGCAGACCGCTCTGATACCACTAATATGGATTTTATGAGCAGAACGAAATGACTACAGATTAATAAATAGGTGCTTAACACAAAATAACAGATATACAGTAAAACTGGTTTTCTATTCAATAAGGAAATAAGCTGAAACTGTAAAATGCAGCGAAAACAAGCTTGCTAGAATGGTGGCGATTTATCTCTGAGAAGAGATGTGACGACTGTGCTCAGTCCCAAGAAAATGATTACAATGAGGCTTTGAACGAATTTTTTTACAATAAACAGGAATTACAAAAACCCTAGACATCCAAAAACCTAACCCTAGGAGATGAAGCACCAAAAGTCATGTGGGCCCCCTATGGGTAAGTTAGTACATCAACTTCCCGGGGTCGTAACTTTTTCATACGATCTCCATTTTAGGTGTATGATAGCCCATTGGAAAGGTATCTTCGAGGAGATTCATTTTGGGGGCTCAATAATTCCTATGGCTAACATTGAGAATCTATATTCCAAAAAGCATTCATTTAGGCCCTCAAAATGGCCTCGGAAGTTAAAACTGCTAAAAATAGTAAATTGCCAAAATTGTCAGAAAACTCTTTAGAGCCAGTTGGAAAAGGTGGGTGGCCACAAATATCCAAATAGATCAATACTCCCTCCTTATGAATCAGTGGTATCCATTGCATTGAGTTCCCCCATCAGATGATGAAATCTTTGTTCAATTTGGCCCCGGGTGAGCCACTTGCCTTGGTGCAGGAGCTGCCCTGCGTTGATGACTTGATAAATATGGATCCTTTAATGTTGAGTGCCCTTGATATGTGTGTCCACAATATAATCATTGGATGCCTATTTTATGTAGTCTGGGTTGAGATCTGTTGGTGTCAGCTACTCTGCTACATCTGAGGTGTCCAATAATGGTGGGAAATAAGGGCGAAGGAGATCCATGTTGAACACTAGGTGCAGGCCAAGGAAAGGAGGAATGTTGAGCTTAAAATAATTATCCCCCATGGCCTTGGTGATTGTGTACGAGACATAACAGAGTGGGCAAAGCTTCCGATGGGGTCCTGTAAGACATTCTTTTTGGAAGTGCAACCAAAACTTGTCGCCCACCTGAAACTTATGTGGCACCCGATGTTGATCATGGTGTTGCTTGTACTTGTCATTGGACTTCTGTAGGATATCTTGAACCTATTGGTAGATGTGCTAGATCCTCTCAATGAACCAGGTGGCTTTGTCAACTTCAGTTGGAGTAGGAGATGAGTCGGTTGAGGTGACCGCAAGGGGAAGTGCAACATCTATGGGACCCAATGGTTGGAATCCCAACCCCACTTGAAAGGGGTTGTGGTCGGTTGGGATATGCAGGGCTCGGTTGTAGCTATGTTGGACATAGGGAAGGATCTAATCCCATGTGCGAGGGTGCTTTGAATTATACATGCGGAGGACATGCACAATCATTTGATTTATGACCTTGGTTTGGCCATCTGTCTAGGGGTGGAAGGCCATGGATTTGGTGAGGTTGGTGTCCAGCAATGACAAGAGGATCGACCAGAATGTGCTGAGAAATCAAATGTCAAAATTTGAGACAATGGTTTGTGGGATTCCAAAATGCACCCAAACGTGTTCAAAGAAGAACTTGGCAATGGCCTATATTGTGATGTTCTTCTTGCAGGCAACCAAAATCGCCATATTAAAAAAGTGAACAACAACCACAAAAACAAAGTCATTTCCTTGCTTGGTGGATGGGAGGATCGACATGTAGTCCATTGAGATGGATTCCCATGGTCTATTAGGAGCAGGAAGAGGAGTGTACATGCCATGTTTCTTAGTGGTCGGTTTGGAAATACCACATGCAGTGCAGGACCTAATATACCTTCTGACCTCCTATCGAAGTTTCGGCCAGTAGAAATGTTTCTGTAGAATCGCCATTGTCTTTTTGACACTGAAGTGTCCTGCACCCAACTGTAGTGGGATTCCCAGATCAACTTCACTCGCTCACTTGATGGAACATAGATATGGACCAGACGACACAACAACCCATCCTGAATATGGAAATTATCGACAACTACGTTTGCACCCAACATTTGGTAGGTGGTGGTGAAGTCTGGGTCTATCTTGTAGAGTTGGGTCCATCCAAAGGTCTCATGACTGCAAGAGTCTAGCACCGTGGTGAGTGCCACGACTAGCGGTCTATTGAGGTAATCAATGATGCGATTGGTGCTTCCTGTTTTATACTTGATGTTGAGGTGGAATTGCTACAAGTATGTGGACCACTTTTGATGGCGATCATTCTGCAATTTTCCTTGTGTCTTCATGAATTGCAGTGGCTTATGATTAGTGTGGATGACTATCTCCTTCCCAAGAATGTAATGTCTCCACTGGAGGCAAGCTTTCACAATGGAGTACATTTATTTTTCATAAGTAGGGTACTTATGGATGACATCTTATAGTGTCTCACTATGATAGGGCACAGGATGGTCGTGCTGAGTGAGAATGACATCCACCACATAGTCTGAAGCATCTGTCTCAATCTCAGAGGGATGTTGCATGTATGGTAGTGAAAGTAATGGGGCTGAGCATAAGCACTGCTTCAAATCGTCAAACGCTCATTGTTGGGACAGACCCCATGCAAATTTTTCCTTACCACTACCCCTGGTTATTTGGCTGAGGGCCCATGCAATATGGGATAATCCCAACATGAACCTGTGGTAGAAATTGGGAAGGCCTAAAAAGATCTGAAGCTTAGTGAGTGTGGTTGGGGCTAGCCAATCACAGATGACTTGGATCTTGGTTGGATCCACATGTACGCTATGCTGATCAATTATGTAGCCTAGGTAGTGGACCATGTCCATGCTGAAGGAGAATTTTTCCAAGTTGGCATATAGCTTGTGCTGCCGCGGGGTGTGCAAAAACTGTTGAATATACTGCAAGTGTTTGGCCCAAGTGTTTCTATAAATGAGAATGGCATCCACATACACCACTACAAAAGTATTGGTGAATGGTCACAGGATATCGTCCATCATCCTCATGAAAGTGGCTGGAGCATTTTTCAAACCAAAGGGCATGACCAACCATTCAAAAAGGCCTTCCTTTGAATTGAAGGCAGTTTTCCATGCATCTGTATGTTCTATCGCGAACTGGTGGTATCCAGACTTCAGAGCAATCTTACTAAAGTAATTGGCCCCCATGATTTAATCGAGGAGGTCGTCAATTCAGGGAATCGAGTACCGGTTTCTGACTGTAATTTTATTCAGAGCCCGATAATCAATGCAGAGTCACCAGGTTCCATCTTTCTTCTGTACCAGCATGATTGGGCTCTCACAAGGTGATGAGATGGGACGATGTGATCCTTGTGGAGAATTTATTGGATCTGTCACTTAATCTCCTCATTCTCTAATAGCGAGTGGTGATAGACTGGCCCATTGGGCAGTGGTGCGCCATGGGTCATATCGATGGGGTTCTTGACCTGGCAGTGCAGAGGTACTTGGTAGGTGAGGAGAAGATATCTGAGTATTCTTCCATGGAATTATATACTTGCTTCTGCTATGTGGAGAGGTCGATTGAAGAGACCTTGGATGTGGCTGTGATCTTTTTCTTATTCTGAGAGTGAATCACGAAGAAGAAAAAATTCCCCGTCTGAGAGATGACCTTCCTGCATTGCTTAGCAGAGATCAAGGAAATAACACTAGGTGGGACTACCTCGGGTATCCTATACAATTTCATGTTCAAAGTTATAATAACACTACGAGGCCTAGACTCATATACAACATGACATTTCCATAAATAAGGTTGGCCCAAAAGAACATCACAAACTTTGAGAGGAGCAACATCACACAATACCTTGTCTTTGAAGGGCTTAATGTCGTACGACATTCGACACTATTGGCTGACGTGGAGATTGCTTACTTGGCAGAGCCATCCAATGGTGTAGGGTTATGGGTGTGGTGTTGTCAGCAGGGTCAGTCGCTTGATGACCTCTACTGAGATGAGGTTCTTCTGGCTACCACTATCCATGATGAAGTGTAGCAGGGTGCCTTTTACCCACATATATGAATGGAAGAGGCATTCTCCTTCTTCTGGCTCATCTGGTTCACCAGGATGGAGCTTGTTGGTAGCAACGATGGCACTAGGTTCCGCATCAATGATCTGTATTCCCCTTTGTGGTTCTAGCTCAGAGTCTAAACACGCATCTGATTCATACGATTTCACTTCGGCCACCAATGACTACTTTGAGCGACAATCGGTAGTGTTATGCTAAGGGCTATTATGGAAGTTGCACCACTTCCCAATATCTTTCTTTGTCTTTTCAATTTCCTTCTTTGCTTGCGACTTGGACTGGTTGTCTTGATACTGTCCATATTTTCTCTTTCCTTTGTTTTGTGGGTTGGGGATACCTTTTCCTAGATTTTATTGTGAAGGGTTCCCAGGCCCAAATTGTCACGTCTTTTGTTTGAGCTTCTACTCGATTTTGATGGCATATCGGTAGGCGGCGCCCAAGGATGAGATGTCCAAGAATTCCATTTCAGTCTGGAAGTATCTATGCACAGTGTCGTGATACTTGAGCACCAGATGTCCCTTTGAATCTTTGATACCCAACTTGGTGCGCAAGGTATGAAAGATATTTGTGAAATCTGGCACTGCTTGGTCTCTTTCTTGCCATAGCGTGGTCCATTTGGTATACAAGTCATCATAACTTCTGATAAGGTAGTATTGTTCCTTAATAACATCCCTGAAGGATTCATAGGTGGTCGTGACTGTAAATAATGAGGGTTCCTATGTTTCCTTTTGCTCACATAAAGTTTCCCACCAATATTTGACATGGGGAATGACTTTCAGGAGCGCAAAAGTAATCTTTTCCCTATTCGAAAAGTTATGGACAGAAAAATACCCTTCTAGTAGATTCAACCACTTGTCTACAACATCTGCATCTATCTGAACTTCAAATATAGTAATATCGAAGTTTATTTGTACCTTGAAGGGGGTGGCGCCTCCACTTGAAGAAGATGTGTCGCCTGTTGGTAGCCGCCGAAGGATTTGCATGAAACTATCCATCATCTCGTTCCTTTGTTGTGTGAGGGATTCCTCAATAAAAAGTTTCAAAGGATCTCCTATTCCATCATCTTTCTTTTCTCCTACCATGAGAGGTATCTTGGGCGTGCGAGAGCTTTTGTCCTCAAGAGAAACAAGCTCGAGACCCAACTCTTTATACTCTGACCTCGTTGGGGACATGCATTAAGACGACAAGGAACAGACCGCTCTTATACCACTGATCCAGATTTTATGAGCAGAATGAAATGACTACAGATTATTAACAGGTGCTTAACACAAAATAATAGAGATACAGTAAAAATGGTTTTCTATTCAATAAGTAAATAAGATGAAACTGTAAAATGTAGTGGAAACAAGCTTGCTAGAATGGTGGCGGCTTATCTTTGAGAAGAGATGTGACGGTTGCTCTCATTCGCAATAATATGATTACAATGAGGCTCTGAAGAGATTTTTTTACAATAAACAAGAATTCCAAAAACCCTAGACATCCAAAACCCTAACCTTATGAGATGAAGCGCCAAACATCATGTGGGCCCTGTCTAGGTAAGTTAGTACATCAACTTCTCGGGGTCGTAACTTTTGCATACGATCTCCATTTTAGGTGTATGTTAGCCCGTTGGAAAGGTATCATTGAGGAGATTCATTTTGGGGGCTCAATCATGCCTTTGGTTATCATTGATAAGCTCGATTATGAAAAACCTTCATTTAGGCCCTCAAAATGGCCCTGGAAGTTAAAACTACTAAAAATAGTAAATTGCCAAAATTGTCAGAAAATTGTTTTGAGCCAGTTGGAAAAGGTGGGTGGCCATTGATATTCACCTGGATCAGCAATAAATTCAGAACACATATATTAACATTAATTTCAAGGCGCTCGTGAAATCTAACTACATTGATTAACATTATTCAATTGTTCCAAGTCCCAACAGTCCTATTATATCTCTACTACATGCATTCTAACATAGCTATACATATCGTAATAACATAATAAGAGTTTTCACAACCTTGCACATCACTTTAAGTAAGAATTCAGTCGCAAATGAACTATAGGGGTTTCATATTATTTACATACCCCCATTAAGGAACTATAAGGAGGTCCATCATGCAAGTCAAGATAGAAGCCAATCTACGCATGCATCCATTTAAAGGAGTCGTGAAGGACTCAAGTATTTAACAAGGTAAAGAACTCAATACAAATTATGATCCAATGAGACTTAAGAAAACCCATGTCTTAATAACCATAATTAAATGCACTCAAGCTAACTTATAAATTTTTCTAAGTAAATCAGGAAAACAAATCGTAATTGACAAGAATAACAATGTTTTGAGGCTAAATCAACCTCCATAGTAAAGAAACAAAGGATTTTGAGACATCAACAAACATCCAGCAAAATCAGAGACTTAAAGGGTGAGAAGAAAAATTGAAATCCCAAATGACCTAGTACTACGCAAGAGGGCTTAACGCCCAACTCTTAAAGGGAGTAACGCTTCATATGTGGAGGAGTAAAAGAGTTTTAAAACAAAGAAAACAAAGTCACAGGGCCCAAATGCATTGTAATGACAGCTCTGTGCTATGAGAAACCGCCCAATCGTGGCAATAAGAAACAGTCAAAGAGCTTGGTTTGAAAATGCACCCAATACCAAACAGGAAGTGAGCATGGTTTGAAAATGCAACCACGCCAAATGAGCATAGAGCCTGGTTTGAAAATGCACCCACACCCCCTTTTCAACAACATTAATAAAACCAGAGATAACAGTCATGTATTTCATTAAATTTGGTAACCTGACAGACGGTAACTTAATCAATCACAAGCAACGAAAAAAAAAATCGGATCAGAAGTAAAACATGAGCAACCCAGGAGGATCGCCTAGGGTTCGAATTAAGTTTTAGAATCACCATGAGATATGATATATAGATCGGAGAAATAAAACATATATGAACTACACAATTGAATTCAACCAACACCCAAACTTAGTAATCAACAAAAGAGGGATTAAACGATTTCTAAAGGTGGGAAGTCGAGATCAACACTAATCTACAGGAGCCCTTGATTCGCAACCGTACTTACAATTATTTGAACAAGATCCTACAAGTATCTATGCAAAAAACATGAACAATTTAGGTTAGGATAAAGGGCATCATTCTAACATATTCAATTAAAGGAGGTGTAAGGTACATATTCTCCTTGTCAAATTGAACGATGCACAAATAAAAAGGTAGTATCCAGATATAGGGGGCATAAACAGTCTCCTTAGAACACCTTCAACCATACTGAGCTCGCTACATAAGGATCAAAATTTGAAGGGAGAGTTCGAGTTTATATCTAAGGATGGTTTATGCTATAGTTGGGAAACCCCCCTACAGACTACACTAGGGTTCTAAAGTGCAGGAAAAGCTAACCGTCTAAAGTCTCCTACTTTTAACCACTATCCCAAAAACACCCCACATTTATATATAAAGTACAAAGTATAGGGATCCTATAGTCTTACCTTGAACTCCGCGTCCGGTGTCAATCCCAATGCGTTTGGTCGCTTCTCGACTGCAAATCTCCTCCCAAGGCTGACCTGCATTCACCAAAAGACAAATAAGAAACTGCAAAAAAGCATTCTATATATGGATTAATGGGTTAGACTTCATAACAAAATGTAAATAAATCATACATATTAAACACATCATATGGAGGGACGACAAAAGTACTTCTTTATATTAATCTCACAATGTCACTTACAAAACGAGATCAGTGACTGCTCCTCGAACCCGGTCCTGGGCTCCTCTTCACCAAGCTCCAACTATTTCTGTGTATCCTTCTTCTCTCACACTTCTCTCTAGAGAATAGGCATAGGCTTATGGATGAGGGAAAAAGGGAAAGAATGGGAAATTCTGGCTCAAACTCACAGTGTGGCTGCAAATTCTTGGGGCAAGGAGGGATTAGGAAATGGGCAGAGTTTCACTACTTTCATGGTTCTCCCTGGAATGGGACCCCAACACCTTCTTTTATATGCCAAAAATATAGTTATTCAGTTGGGTGATGGGCTATGGGCGGTCAATTCGTTAGGAAACTACCCAAAAGCTTGTATTCCCTTGCAACTTTTTATTTTTTGCAACTTTTGTGCCTATACACAAGGTGTAATGGTGCATCTAGTGTACATACATGGGCAGTAGTGATGCATCTAGCGTACATACGTGGGAAGTAGTGGTGCAGGGCATGTACATCTTCAAAAATTTGTTTTTTAAGAAGAGTTATTCAGTATTGGCTTGGTAAAAATAGTAAGTAAGATGCCCTGTTGCTAGGTATGCATGTTTGGTGAAAATTAGGGTTATAACAGATGCCCCCTAATGTGTGAGGTCAGAAGAGCATCTGATGGCCAAAATACATTACAAATCTTTACCAACATAGGAAGCGAGTGAGCCCGGGACCAGAGTTCAGGAGGTGCCATCTGCAAAATAACAATTGTCTCACTGAGGCAAGCATACCCATGCTTGGGATGAAATAAATCATGGTTGACAATCAAATACACTGCAGAGCCATGTCATATAAATATATAAAGTGTTTCCATAAACAATACACATCAGATCTACATCTCAAAATCAAAAGATATACATAAATAGTATCCATCTTCAAGAAGCTAATGACGCCTGATGGCTGGAGATGAGGCCTTTAAAGATCGAGCAACAACTTCAAGATCTTCAAAACTCAGGTAGGAGTGTAATGTTAGTGTACATATTCACTACCCAGAGGTCTTCAACGGCTTGTCGGGGAATAGACAAGAGGATCTCGGTGATCAGGTAGAGAACTTCATTGATTTTGAACAAAGACTTTGATTGGAATTTTGGGATGGTTGGGCATGAAGACACGAGACAAACTATAGAAAGGATGACTCAAGTTGGGTAAAACTTCCCTTGGACAATATCACAATGAAAGATGAGACTCAGGCAGCATGATATTGACATAAGTTCACAATGCAACAGGCAACACAAACTCTCCATATGTTTGGAAGAATAACCAAACAGAGGAGGACACAACTCTATGTTACAAGAACAACTTCCTAAGGTCATATTAAATCCCAGAGCTTGATGAACAAACAAAAGGATGTACTTTGTCCAAGGGTGACTCATTGTGCTGCCATAAAAAGAAAATACTTTTCCCATCCTCTTTTTGGTGTATATTTTTTTTTTTTTTTTTGTCTTTTTCAATATTTTGAAAGCTTGAAAAAAGAATAAAAGAATGCTACATTAAAAAGGAGGAACGAGTGTTGCAAACACACTAGTTCCAAGCACAAGGAATACATTGATTCTCAAAGAAAGGAAACATGTGCAGGAAAAGGACACTCGGGAAAATTCCTCCATGGGTCATGGTGTCAAGATGCAGAGGCAAAGTACTACAAGGATTGCGTATAAGTCATCCTTTAAAGGTTCAGTCGAGAGCCACATGGAGCCGACATTAGGCCAAAGACATAGGAATGCAATGTGATTAACAGGACACAATGATAATGTCCTTCAATGTAATTTTAAATGAGTCCATAGAAAGTAAGCTCGGTGGTTTTTCATTTTTAGAGTCTGAAAAAGCGCAAAAAAAGACTCCATTGGAGTACCATTTTCGAAGATAGTCTAGTTGGTTTGAAAAAGGGATAAATTAGCACCGAAAAGACGTCTATTAAAAAATGTTTTAACGAGTGTGATAAAGACAAGATCACTCGACAATCTTTTCAATTTTAAGGAGTCTGAAAAGAGATTAACTATGGACTCGCTGCCTTTTTCTAGATTTAGTCTCCTTAGCCCAAAAAAGGTGAAATTTACTGAGGAGAACTCTCCCGGGGCGACGAATCTCCCGAGGTGTACCTTTTTCCTCCTTAATCTACAGACCGAAAAAATGGGTAAACTCGTGCTAGTAGATGTTTTTCTGAACCAATTAAGGAGTGTGAAAGAACAAGGTCACTCAACGATCTTTTCAATTTCAAGGAATCTGAAAAGAGATTAACTATGGACTCCGTAATGGATGTTTTACTAGACCATTTTAACTAGTGTGAAGAAACAAGCTCATTCAACGATCTTTTCACTTTTAGGGAGTCTCAAAAAATCTTAACTATGGACTCTGTGGGGGTTCCTTTTTCACAAATTTAGTCCCTTAGGCCCGAAAAATGGTTAAAATTGTACCTGAGAATACTCTTCTAGCAAACCTAAGTTCCTAGAGTATACCTTTATTCGTACAATTGACCATCCAGACCGAAAAACGGGTAAACTACCGCTGGACAGACGTGCCTTCAAATTTTAGTTTGGCGAGCATGAAATGAAACAAGATCGCTCGACAATCTTTTCATTTTTATAGAGTCTGAAAAGGGATTAAAGAAGACTCTAGGGGGATACAACTCATGTATGAAGTTGGTTCAGGTAGAGCCCACTGCTAGGCTCTGACCAAGAGTCTCTTCGATAGTCAACTTGGGAAGTCTCCCAAAAGGGAAGAAAACACAAACCATGGTGTAAGTCCTCCCATGGTATAGAAACCATAGTCATGACTTCAAGGATAGCCTCATATGAAGGCAATTCAGAATTCAAGAAATCACGCAAACAAGGGTCGACAGTCCCAAAGGGTGAAGTAAACTGACCATATTCCATATGATGATGGAGGCTTTGGCTAGGACTGGCAGAGTCTATCAATGAAGAATCACAAGCATAAGGGCTTGAGGATCTACAAACAATGAGATCAGACTTAGAAGGAGACTCAAGATCACTTGGACCAAGAGGGGGAAGCAAGGGCTCCCAGGCCCCCATTGGATAAACCAATGGATTAATTATTGAGACCAAGTCTCGAGAAGGAAAATATAATTGCACAGGTTCCTTCTTAGAAGCAATTGAACACAGACGATAAGACGCCACATAATTAACCCATGGTGGGGTAGAGTCTACACGAGCACTAGGAACATATTAAGGGGCAACCTAAACTAACACCAAATTAGGATGGTGATTATCATATTCCAACTGGTCAATAGTGACAATGCTTCCATTGTGAGGGAAATGCATCATCCGGAAGAGCGTAGACACCACAACGTTCATAGCATATACATAATCATGCCCGAGAAGCATATTAAAATCTAATGGGCCTTGCACCACTATAACATCAACAAGGAAAATCTTCCCACCTAATGAGATAGGCAACAGAGGAAGAATCCCCAAATATTCACTAGGACATTTGTCAAAATCCAACAGCTCATGCGAAGCAAACACAAGCTTCGGAGATACTAAGACTTTCCAAACTGAGGAGGATAAAATACTTGTGGAGGCTCCTTCATCCACAATACATTGATAAATGTTTGTTGAATTAAATTCAACCCTTATTTGAAAAGGTGCAGAAGAAGGAAGACAAGGTTCAATAAGGTCATTCCAATCAAAGGAAACCATCCTAGGGCTTGGAGGGGGTGTGCTCAGAACGAGCGGAATGCCCCCTTGTTCTGAAAGTACTAAACTGGAAATGCTAAAAACATAGCCGGTAGACACATAACTCCCCAAGAGAAGAGTGGGATGAACCACAGACTGCAATGGCATGACCACTTTGGTAGACTCGACACTCTCCAAGAGAAGAGTGGGATCAACCGAAGGCTACATCGACGTGACCACTTTCTCAACCAATGGTTGAATAGGCTGAGAGAATAGATGGTCTAAAGGCACCTCACCCCCCAAAAGAGGAGTGGGATTAGCCGATGACTGCATCGGCATGACTACTTTCTCAACCAATGGTTGAATAGACTGCGAGGAAACCTCAGAAGACTCAGAATCAAAAGAGCTTGCAGACAGGGACCACAATATTTGTACCTTTGGAATTCCAGGGCATAGATGAGTAAGGTGATCTCCCTTGCAAATCTTATAAGGGAACTTAGGTTTATGTCCTATCCATCTAGGTTTCTCAATAGAATCAATGCCCCCAACATGATTGGCAGTGCTTGGTTTCACATCTCCAACATGACTTGTAGAGGTTGGTGATGGGTCGATAACATGACTTTCAGAGGCTACTGACCTATTGCTAGTATGACAAGTAGTGACTGGACTTTTCCCCCCAGCATAACTTGCAGAGGCTGGGTGCTAGTATTCAACATGACTAGCAGAGGTCGATGACCTATCTCCAACATGACTCGCAGAGGTTGGTGACTTCTTCTTCCTATTCTTCCTCTTTCTATTTTGTTTAGACTTCCAATTACTAGTAACTGTACTTTCACCACATGCGGGAGAAGGAGGAGGAGAAAACTTTGCTGACAAAGGAACATCAACATGGTGCCCATGACATAAATTTCTTAACTGAGAAGCATTAAGAGAATTCGGGACATTTGGAATGGTACCCAAACAAACCGGTAATCCCACATTCAACCCAAGAATGTACAAAGTGGCCATCAAAGGGACACCAACGTTTCCAAAGAAAGGAAAAGAACAAGAATCCCCTTGCGAAGGGGTTCCTTGGTTGGTATTGTCAGGAACTTTAGCCATGAAGATCTTATGCATAGGTTCTCCCCTTGTGGGATCATTCAAGTCCGTAAAAGTCTCACACACTAACTCCGGTGAGCCAATGTTATCAAAACAACACATATAAAGAGGCGGCTCCAAGTTTCTAAGCAGAAGAACGAAAATTCCTCACAACCAAAGGAGTGGGCGGTCTACCACCCTAGGTTAGAGACCCAAAGCAACAATTGACTAACTCACTATGGAAAACTAAGGAGCACAGAGCACGCACTAAAAGTTCCTAAAGGAAAATCAAGAAGACCATTATCTAGTAGGAAGAACAGTTACGCCAGCCAACACTAGAGAACTTACCGGTGCAAGTGAAACTCAAACATGGAAGCACCCTACGGGTATACTCTGCAAAGAATGGCCCGACGTCTACCCTAGGTATCGCAGTATACCCCCACAGTCAACTTTGTAAGTACCTAAAATAAAGGAAACTAGGTTGTCAATTCATGAACAACTACCAGGTGGGTACAGTCGACAGTCGGGTGGACTGCAATGAGTAGGGTATCAAGCCCGAAACCTATCGAGTGTATCGAAATCAAGTGTTCTAGAAGATGAATAAGGACCTTAAATGAATTTGAGACTCACGAAGCTCCATGGAAAATGTGATCAACGTAATCCCAAGATAAGTCCTCTATATGTGTTCCTACAATTGGTCAAGCCTTGGAGGGGTTATCTTCGCTACCTTTCCGCACGCGACCTCGTGTTTAACCCCTATGTTAGAGGGGGTCCCGAATAATTTTCACATTTACTGGACTTTAACACTCCCTAAATCAGACTCCAATGTTTGATTTAACGGCCTTGAAGAGTTTCCTCTCCAACCTAATTCAAGGCCCTAACCCTAAACTAGTTAGTGGACCCCACAAACATAAAAAGTCTAGTTAATTTTAATTAGTGTTCTTTTTACTGGATTGATTTACTCAAAAAGGGTGTGGTAGTGCAATTGATTTTGTTAAGACTCTTATGAAAAAATAAACTTACAAGAACACTAGCAAAGAGTGATTATCTTTCTTATTTTTCTTTTGAAATGCTTTTAAGATGAGAAGAAAACAAAACACTATGCTAATTTCTTTTTTCTTTTTCAAATAACAATGCAAAGCAAATGCCAAGAAAGAAAGAGGCCTAACAAGCTAAGTTTTTTTTTAATATATTTTCTTCCAATCAAAGCAAAGGTAACAAAAGATTCTAAAATAAACTGATGAGTACATGATTCATGCCCTTCCCCCCCATCCATGAGGGGGAATTGTTTTTCAAAATGAAACTCATTTTTCTTAGAATTTCAAGCTAAAAATAAGTTAAAAAGGCTAAGAAACACAAGAAATCTTTTTTTTTAAAAGACAAGCAAACTGACGTTAAACCTAGGCTTAAAGACTATCACTACAGAGATCGGGACTAAATCAAGAAACCCCTTATAAGTCTGAATTTAGTCAGGGAAGAGGATGATTGCCTCTCCTTAAGAAAAAGGTTTCCTGACACAGGCACGCTAATGACACTTAAGCAGCCTGCATATGTGCACGGGCTAGGCAACGGTAGGGTGCGTATGTACGCAGGCAGACCCATTGTAGGCCGCGTACACCTATGTAACCTCTCAAAAAAGAAAACCAATAGTCAAAGATGACAAGGCAGGGAGTACTGGTATGGCAGACTAGAATCCCTTAAAGAAACAGTAACTTATAGAGAACTCAAAAGAGGTAATTAAACCAAAATAAGACACCCAAAAATATCTCCTAAAAACCCTAGAGGCTCCTCAGTACGGTCGCCAATACTGCTATAGTGGGAAAACCCCCCTACGGATTACACTAGGGTTCTAAAGTGTAGGCAGAGATAATCGTCTAAAGTCTCCTACTTTTAACCACTATCCCGGCAACACCCCACATTCATATATAAAGTACAAAGTATAGGGATCTGATAGTCTTACCTTGAACTCCACGTCCACGGTCGATCCCAATGCGTTCAGTGGCTTCTCGATTGCAAATCTCCTCCCAAGGATGACCTGCATTCACCAAAAGACAAACAAGAAACTGTGAACAAGCATTCTATATATGGACTAATGGGTTAGATGTCATAACAAAATGTAAATCAATCATACATATTAAACACATCATATGACGGGACGACAAAAGTACTTCTTTATATTAATCTCATAATGTCACTTACAAAACGAGATCGTCGACTGCTCCTCGAACCCGGTCCTGGGATCCTCTTCACCAAGCTCCAACTTCTTCCACGTATCCTTCTTCTCTCACACTTCTCTCTAGAGAATAGGCAGAGGCTTATGGATGAGGGAAAAAGGGCAAGAATGGGAAATTCTGGCTCAAATTCACAATGTGGCTGCAAATTCTTGGGGCAAGGGGGGATTAGGAAATGGGCAGAGTTTCATTGCTTTCATGCTTCTCCCTAGAATGGGACCCCAAGACCTTATTTTATATGCCAAAAAGATAGTTATTTAGTTGGGTGACGGGATATGGGTGGTTAATTGGTTAGGAAACTACCCAAAAGCTCGTATTCCCTTGCAACTTTTTATATTTTTCAACTTTTGTGCGTATACGCAGGCTGTAATGGTGCAACTAGCGTACGTATGCAGGCAGTAGTGATGCAACTAGGATACATACATGGACAGTAGTGGTGCAGGGCGCGTACATCTTCAAAAAAATGGTTTTTAAGAAGAGCTATTCAGTATTAGCTTGGTAAAAATACTAAGTAAGATGGCCTGCTGCTAGGTATGCATGTATGGTGCAAATTAGGGTTATAACAGTTTATTAATTTTAGTATTTTAATCAAGATCCATGAGATTTATTTTTCAAAGTGTTTATTTATTCAATACAGAATGAAATGGGTACAGTCAAAACAACAATAATCAAGGTCTGACAAGTAAGACTGGTAGCGATTAAAGATGATTTTCGTCCTCCATAAATTAATGCACTCAGATCCCTCGTAGGATTTGATCTAAAGGCCTCTCCAGGAGAGGGCTTTGCATACCAAAATTCTACCTTGGATACTACAATGAGCCACCAAATTATTTTCCTCTTTATGGGTGGAGGTTCTTGATCGTTCCACTCAGAATGAGTCTAGAGATGCGACTGAGTACAAGTCTGATATGGAAGGATCAACAGGGAAGGAGATTTCCACGACTAAGGATGGGTTAGACTCGTTATGAAATTATACTTGATAGGTGATGCAATAGATGGTTCAAGGACGCTAACCAGTAATGACGAGAAAAAAAATTAACTAACATATGTACTAATGATTTCAATGAAAACTAGACTAAAAAAATTCAGGACTGTAATTTACCATGGCACCATCCATAAGTTCTAATGTTTGGCTCGAAAGGAAAGAGTCCAAATAGCAAGGAGTTTAGAAACCACTTATTTGGGGAAAGAAATGGAATCACAATCCATAAATCCTTTTGATCACACCCTATCTATCAAGAACTTGCTAATTCATTAACAGTTTTACAATACAGTTACGACAAATTCAAACCGAACTTATACAATTTTAAACTGCATAGAATTTAAATCACAATAGGATTACCATAACTGAAGGCGAAGAATCTGAAGTTGTTATTCCATGCTCGTGCTCCTTATTTTCTCCCGCATGCTAACCGTTGAGACTACATTGGTACCATCCAACCAATGCTAGGGGTACTCTTCTTCCCCCTTATCCCCCAAGCCACAAAGGGGCCACACACACAAAACCAAAGAAGAATCTAGTTCCCAACTCGCCTCACAAGGTCGAGCTATCACTCTCTTTTCGAGCTGGGTATCCCAACTCTCACACGAAAAATCAATGAAAGAAATTCTGGCAACATAACTTTACGCATACCAGTCACGATCCATTCCTCTTCTCAACCATTACTTTTATATATTTTTTTCTTAGTGACCACTTACCAATTGCATGTTTAATTTGTTTTATTAAAAATTAATTAGGAATTATTCCCCTCGTACACTTGTCACCCATTCCCTTAGTTGCACCAATAAATTCACATATTTAATTTAATTAAATGTCAAATTCCCTCACCCATCCTAAAAGCGCTCCTAAAATTACTCCTAGTTGTCCCTTTATTCCCTCTATTTCCTCTTTAATGATTGATGTCTTTCTAAAACTTAGTTGTGTTTAATTTAGGAAAGTTCTTTAGTTAGACTAGACTAGATTCCTTTCTATGCTTCCACATTCCTTTTTACATTCATTTCCTTTCTTTTCTTAGTTCTAATTTAGCATGTCTGCACATAATCAGTAATTAAATATTTAGATAAAATATTTCTCTTTTAATTCTTAACTTGATTTTTCTTCATCCCCCTTTTATTAATTTATTATTTAGTTTTTAGTCTTCTTACCCTATTTAGTCTTAGGATTAATTTTTAACTAGGATTAGAATTTTTAAGGGGATTTTATAATTAATAAAAATTACTCATTTAATATTTATTTTAAGGCGGACCATGTCAAAACAATTATTGTTCTCTAGGAACCTAGGTTCATTGACTCACCTTTATCAAAAAAAAAATCGTGACATGCCCTTCAAGATGCACTCCGTGCTCCAAGGATGCCACTCGCCTTTATTCAAGTTTTAATTTTGCGACGTGCCCTTCAAGACACACTACATGCTCCAAGGGTGCCACTCTCCTTTGACTGATTTTGGTAGTTGTCCAACCCTTGGAGTCAATACTCCATCAGGCGACTTTGTGAGAGACTAAGGGCATCTAAGGAATGATGACCCTACCTTATTGTGTGCCCCTTAGAATCTTCATGAGCGATTGTCATAGTCCATCCTCACGACATTGTGGATCTCCCAAACTAAGTAATTGTTAACCTACAATTCAAGCCATGGCGAGAGTGCTAGTAGGTTGTGGTAGGGCTGCTGCCACACCTCTCCCTCAATACCTAGTTGTTGTGCATGGCCTCTTTACTTCTTATGGGAGTCTGATTAGCAAGCAATCGTCAGCCTGCACCCATCAACGAAACACAGTCAACGATCCATAAACAACATCATAATATACCCGATCATATGTCACATACGCATAAATAAAAATACCAAATCGTATACAATCCACTCCTTGAGTCGATCCAGAGTCCAAGGAGGTCCATTGATGCCATCAACATCCTCAATCTGTCAAGTGTCCTACACACTCAGGAGAAACCCGTCAATAACACGTGTCTATACATAGATATCAAATAACATAACATCATAATCCATAAGCATCATCATCGAAATCTATAAGCGAAATAGGCAACCACATACATAAATCGAATCACTTGCACACAAGTGTCCTTAAAGAATAAGTTAAACCATGTACGTGAAAGAACAGGATGTTACAATTTTTTATTAACGCAAGAGCGGAAG
>ML801464.1:77249-97963 GCA_009831015.1 Picea engelmannii | reverse complement strand
AGGGTGAGGGTGGGGAGAATATGAGAGAAATGTATAATACATTTCTATCATATTTCCCCCACCCCCGATTATACATTTCTCTCATATTTCCCCCACCCCCACTCTCACCCTCATATATGAGAGAATGAGGGTGAGGGTGAGGAGAATATGAGAGAAATGTATAATACATTTCTATCATATTTCCCCCACCCCCGCCCTCATATATGAGAGAATATGAGAGAAATGTATTATACATTTCTCTCATATTCCCCCCACCCGCACCCTCATATATGAGAGAATGAGGATGGGGGTGGGGGGAATATGAGAGAAATGTATTCATATCTAATGAGGGTGAGGGTGAGGGTGGGGGTGAGGGAAATATGAGAGAAATGTATAATACATTTCTCTCATAATTCCCCCACCCCTATACATTTCTCTCATATTTCCCCCACCCTCATATACATTTCTCTCATATTTCCCCCACCCCCACCCTCATTAGATATCTATTTTTGTATATTAAACTAATGAAAAATCTTTTAACATATGTGTATTGAGTGATAAATTCTTCAAAACATGTGTAGTATGTGATTGTTCTTATTATCTATTTTATAGTAGATTTGCTTTTTTGTTTGCTAATGTGTTCAAGATTTGTGGGACTAACTTGTGATTTAAGAAACTGTGTATTTAAGCTGGAAAAGTCATTTAGGAATTGTACTTGGCATATCTTAGGCCACACCAACCCTTAATAAAGTTGGATTTTAGGGGTCTCTCCCAACTACCACTAAGTACCAAATTTAAGTAGCTATACAAAACACAATCCTTAAAAACTAATCTCACTAGCTAAATTTGACTTTTCAATTACAAATTTATTAAAACAAAATAATTATCATATTTATTAAAACATGATATTCTACTTTATCACATTCATAATTATATTAATCAAATTAGTTAATTACACTTATCACAACATAGATAGGATAATCCATAAACATACATGAAACCATCCTAATAGGCTAATCCATAAACATGCATGAAACCATCCTTTAGGTTTTTTCAACCCATCATATTTTATGAAAAAAATAAGCCATATTACATTAGAGGATAAAGAATAATCGGATAATTAAAAATACTAAAAATCATATTATTTTCTAGGACCATGTCTATAATATCGAATTTCTAATTGTTGATAGTATTATATAAGTTTTTTTTGTTTGACATTCAAATTTTAATCAAAACTAAAATTAAATTATTAAATTTGATACCATTTGTTCAATAATAACAATAATGTGAAATTTTTAATAATTTTACATAAAATTAATAAAATAATAATGATTTTTTTTTTAATTTTTATCAAATATTTTATATAATATTTAATTAATAAATTATGCTACATTAATATTAATATTAATTCTTTGTATTTTATATTAGTTAATTCTAATTTAATTAATTGATATTTTATTAACTTATCATTTATATATTTTATTTTATAATTTATTTATTTATTTATTACATATTTTGTTATTATATTTATTATCTTTTTAATTAAAAAATCTTGTAAAATCTTTTTAGATACTTTGTAATGATTTAAATGGAGTAAATAGTGGTCTTATTATAAAATCTAATCTTAAAAGAATGAAGAGGATCTACTAATTATTTCTCCAACTTTTAAAGAGATTTCACATCACTCATAATCACTTGAGCCAACTCTCAAAAACCATTATTATATTATATTATCTTTATTGTGATATGAAATTCATTACATAGGAAATTTGGAAAATCTTTACACTACATAACATCAATAATAACAATTTTGAAAAAATTGAATATGATTATCTTTGAACATAATATAATTCAACATTTATTGTTATAAATCTGAGCATTATGTTTTAGGAGCCTCGATATTAATAAAATTGCAGTTATATAAAGTTTTATAAAACACAGTCAAAGAAAATGACATTGGAGCAATCCAAACCATCAATAAGTCATAATATATGGGCTACATAAATAACTAATCTTTTTTTCCTAGAAGTTGAATTTGGTATGAGAGCTTCACGAAGAAACTTACACGTGTAGTAATGCATTTTAATCCCTTAAAAACAGCATGACAAAAGAATGTTAGGATATTATATCTAATGTGATCATATTAGATGATAACAACTTTCCAAAACCAAAAATATTACCACTAAATGGAAAACAAGTTGGATAAAATTCTTGTATTCAAAATCATACTAAGTTTATCATGGATGTAGGAATGAACATTTTGGATGAACAATAAACAAATCTAATAGGTATAATCCAAATGTCTTCGAATATTTATCAATTATTTATAATAAATATTACATAAAAACATGCAAAAGATAAACCCATATCCGATTAATCTATGGGATAATGAAATATTGCTTTGGCATATTAGAGGTGCACGTATAATGTGTGTGAAGGAAACTTTTACAAGGAAACTCAAGGGATGTGTTTTTACATTTGTGGATTCTATTCCTAGTAAAGTTATTGGATTAATATAGTGCAATTAACCCATGGGAATTTAAACTGGGCATGTAGTGGTATAGGACTAGACAAATGTCCAACAACATTAGTGACAATTAGTTGAGCTCATGAAGATACCTCTCTCTCTCTCTTTCTCACTCCTCATGAGAAAAACTAAGAGTTTCTTCTCCATATTCTTGGATTCCACCTCTCGTAAATTTGTTAGCAAAGACTAGTGTGTCTCACCAGGAGGGATTCAAAATAATCGCATGCTAGCATGGAACTAGCCATATTCCAACGACATCGACAATAACCGATTGAGCTAACCCTTTAGGATTAAATGTTTGGAAACATCTCATCCCACCTTAAAGTTCTTCCGTGAGAGTGAGATTGCTAATACTTTGATAGCCCCAATGAATTTGAAATTCAGTTGTGAGATTAAGAACCTTTCCTCTTTACCAACCAAGCTAAACCCAATTACACACACACACACATTACTAGGAAAAACCTTGTAGGATCTTCTCCACTTCTCCACAATATTCAAAATGACATCAATTTATTGCCTCACAACAATATAAGATGACACCTAGAGGGACTTAGCCAGAATTCCTCATTTGAAATAGAACCAAGGACCTCATGTGGAACTCCATCTTGAAACAATCTATTCATACCAATTGAGCTAACCCACTAGGCTATTATCTACATACCTAATCTATTTATCTAGCCCAAGGGGCTATCTCAACTAATTATCACCAACTATTGGACATTTGACTAGTTTTGTGCTAGTAGGGGATTGCTTCAAATCCTCCTAGGTTAGGTGCTCTAGTGTATATTGATGGGCTTAATATGGATGCCATCCACAAATGTGGAAATGCGTCCCTTTCGTTTCTCCGTGATGTTTTCCTTAGAATGAACACTCTCTCACACACACATACACTGTAAGATGATGTTTTTAGTACTAAACCAAATCATATTACATTAATTTTTACCAACACCACTCACAAGGATATGAAAAAATACAAAAATAAAAATAATTAACCCTTTTAATAAGGGTAGAACAAAACCCAACTACCTTAAGTCTACAGTAATACATAGAACAAGGTCTAAGAAGCAACTAATGCACCATCTAGTAATAACCACATCCAAAAAACACCATGAAAAAAAAGAGCATGTGCACCATGATTTAAACTTGTGTCATTGTCACAACAACTACTCCAAATTATTACTAGACCATAACCCTATGAACTACATATACACATGCATATATATGTGTGTTTGTGTGTGTGCACATGTCCTCCAAAATTAACTTGCTTGGTAAGATGCTCCTATATAAAATCCACAAAATTTCTTAAGATCCACTTTCATTGGGTGCTTTTGAGGGTTACCAACCACCTCTATAGTTGGTGGTTGATCTCCCATGCATCCAAAAATTCCAAGGATATAGTCTCTATGAGATATTACATAGAACTGGAAACTATGTTTCCTATGTATTTTTCTCTTAAGGACTTGTTTTCATTAATAAATGAAAAAACCAACATTAACAAATAAGAATTTCCCCACAATCATCTTTTTATATCCATCTTTTTTAATCCTTTCTTACATCTTTTTTATATCCTTTCTTACTCAAGAAAATTATAAAATAAATAAACAATCCTTTCATATTACAAACAAATAACATAAACAAAAAAATCGTGAATTGTATTACCATACCATTTAAAGAAAATAATAATAATAGTCAAGACAATACATAAGGTATATAAGTAATGTCCCAATTTCGAATAGGGATTGGAATCACATTTTTGATTAATTAAATTTTTAATAACATTATTAACAATTGATTAAATTATTAATTAAATTAACCAAATATCTAACAATATTGTAAATAATTATTTACACTAACCCACCCATGACATGGTAAACAAATTACATACACATCAAAATGATTTACAAAAAATTAAACTTTGAACATTTGAAATATATCAAAGAAGAACATATTGAGTGTTCTTTGAAGTTCAAGTACTACCTATGGAGGACGATACAGAATTTTCTGAGATGGTGTTATGTATATCATGTAACCTGTTGGTAACTAAAAAGTAAATATAATACATTATAATAAATTATTCGTGAATATAATACTCTGCTTTTTAGTATTATATCTTGAGTTCTTTTTACAATATTGTGTTTTTATATATCATTTTCTTTATAATTTAAATCATTTACATCATATTTTATTTTTTAAATAAATAGAATATTAACTTTATTTTATATGATTAATATTAATTTTTAAATAATTTTTAATTATTTAATCATTATTATACAAAAAGAATAAGAAATTAATAGAGAATAAAGTTTGAAAATGAAATCAATCAAACATCTCTGTATTTGAGTATATTTGGAATGGAAATGAAAATAATCATTAAAAAAAAAAGTTTAAGGATAGTACACCAAATTTTAAAAGTGGAAAGAAAATATAATGTAATTATAAGAATAAAATATTTCATTAATAAATTGATTGATCACAATAAAATTAAAATTTTTATATATAAAATTTTTATTTATATAAAAGAAATAATCAAATTATAATTTATAATTGTTTAGGAGTTTTTGGAAATGAAGTGTATAGGTAGTTTTGAAACATTTTTAATGACACTCGACTCATAGAACAAAGGAAGCTCAATAATGTCAAAACAGTATGAATTTAGAGAATTAAGGTGTGTTGAGAGTAACTATTAAATTAATATTTTAAAAATAATAATATAAAAAGATTGATGGTTGGAAAAGCTAAAAAGGTTATATCAACTATTTTGCCTTAAAAAATGAAGTTGGAGAAGGAAAAATGATTAGTAAAGCAAAACAAAATAGTTAAAGAATTTTTTAATAAGGGAATGATACTAAAAAAAAATTTACAATTTAACTTATTTTTATTTTTATAAAGTATATTAATTTCATTTGATTAATTAATTTTAAACATAATAATTATTTATATAATTTATTTAAAATAAAAAAAGAGATTGGTCCAGCTATCTGGCTGGTTCTTTCAAAGAAAACACTTACTAATGGGATGGACAAAGAACAGGAGAAACCCTATTCCGCAACTGATCAATGAACATAATCTTCTTAAGAAGTTTAAAGGCTGCAGTCTAAATTTTTTATATTTTGGTCATTTTTTCTGTTTAGTTTTGTTCAAATTTGGCTAGAAAGTATTGGATCTGCAGATTTGAGTGGTGAAATCTGTATAATCCGAGTGTCTTAGGCGTTTTTGTATAATCCAAGGGCTTAAGGGTTTTTCAACAAGCTCAATCCATTTATATATTCAGAAATACAATTTAAACAACAAAAAATTGTGACTTGGTCCAGATTTATGTCGTCCTATTCTAACAAAAAAGATCCAAAAAGTAGAACAGTTAGACAACTCATACAATAATCTAAAGGTTTTATGTTCTTTAATTTTGCAGGAAATTAATTATCGACCAAATTGCAATTTGGCATTGCTTAAATCACTTTTTGAATGCATAAATGAATTCAGCACCCTCAAAAACTCCCAAGACTCCAACAATATGTAATCTAAACCACTGAAATCTGCAATTACTTCCATCTTTCTAAATTTATATGCAATTCCTTCCATCTTTCTGAATTTCCGACTAGAGTCTGTAGTTGATTGTATTTCAACATTTTATTTTTTGAATATTTTTTTATATAAATATGGTCAAACAAATTTTGGTAAAATCATCATTTTTTATTGTTTAAATTGTATTTTTGAATGCATAAATAGATTCAGCACCTTGAAAAACTCTATGAACACTAAAATTATACAGAATCAATCATTAGAATCTGAATTTCCAACAATTTTTAACCTAATTTCAAAAAAAATGATCCGAAAATAAAAACTCCAAAAAGTATAATGTTTAGAGTACACAAAACTGAAGCATACAAATTAACTTCACTGGCTTATGCCATCTCTGTTTTCTAGGTAGCATGCACAGTGGAGCAGCAGATAATCAGGACAGAGTGGTTTTGCAAGACAGAGTGGATGGGTTCCACATAGCAGGCAGAAGGAACGTCCTCTTGTTAATACCATAAGCATTGTAACTTGAGTTAGTCCTCCTGTTCACCAAAAGTTCACCAGGATAACCTGGGTAACCATCCTTGCCAAAGATGCCAGCACAGGCAGTCACAGCTTCTAGTGGGGCAACACCACTGCCTTGGTAGTAGCCAGTATGGAAAGGATTGGAAGCTATACCAGCCAAGACCGTTGCAATGTTGATGATCATTCCATCAACCCCAACATCTCCATTTGGTGGAATAAGAGGGAGCTGATTGGGAGGCCCATATGGAGGTGCTGCAAAAGGCCATGCACAGAGTCCAGGGCACTGAAGAGCAGAGTTGCCCACCCAAGCCAACAGTACCCTTCTCCCTCTTGACAACCTCACAGAATCATGGAACCCACAAGAGTCCATGCAGAATCTCTCGACAGACACATCATCTGCAGTCAAAACCATGTAAATACCCTTTGGGTCTCTGGGAAATACCTTCTTTAGCAATACCATTCGTAGCAGATTCCCCATTGAGCTCCTTTTCAATGACTTTCCCACCGAATAGGTCATGTCCGAGGCCTGCTTCGCGATTCTAACAGAACTAGCAACACCAGCATGGGATGAATCGCTGTAGTCTTTCAAGTTTGCCCACCAACTTCTCACAGATGGCAGCTTGCTTATATTGGTCACATGATGATGAAGAGAAGAGAAAAATTCAGAGATTGGTGCCTTCTGTGCAGGGCTAAATTTTCCATACCAGAGAATGTAGACATTGATTGATACAGGACCAGTGAGGAGGGGTCCGTTGTGATACCTCAGAATAAGAGGAGCACTGGGGACTGACTCAAACATCCTCCTACTGCTATGGTGGAAGATGGGTGATACTGGATCTAAACTAGCAAGTGAAACATGGGCAAGGCAACAGATTTGCACAAAACCCACTAGGCACCCCACCAGCTTTATCAGTTCATATCCCATGCTACACATTGTGAAATGCTGCTCCCACACAATGCTTGGGTCGACTAATACTTATCTGCTACTCCCAGGCGAGCTTGGAACGAATCCGGGTATTGTTCAAGACAAAAGCGAGAAAGAACGATACAAATAAATCCAAAACTGTCAAGCAACTATTCCTGATGCTGAGCAAGAAAGAACAATACAAATAAATCCAAAACTGTCAAGCAGCTATTCCTGATGTTGAATAGCCTGAACAAGCAGGAATAGATAGGTTCAAATCTTCAAACAAAGTAGCAGTTGTTCCTAATGCCAAAGCATTGTAAGTAAGCATTCTTATTGCAAACTGAAAAGCTCAGAGATTGAAGTACTTAGTCATGAAGGGCCTTTACATAATTTATAGGTGGCCGAGCATCAGCAGTAGCCATGGTGTATACAATTTAAATGGAACAGAGCAAGGACCCCATTATTGATTTTTCCCAATTGTTGTCTAGGCAAATGAGATGTCTCGATATGAGATAAGAGAGAATGTTGATCGGGGCATGGGCGCGTGATTCGCTCTGTTCCCCACTATAAGTTCAAGCACTACAGACCCCATTTTATTTAATTACGAGTTGAAGGTTTTCATGGAACTTTCTTATCTCGTCATTCTCAAAATCAGTGCATGCAACCGACTTTTTTATGTTAATTGTTTGTGATGCTTTGATCCTAGATAAGAGGCCAAGCTGTCAAATTTGGGGAGACTTGTCTCCTTGTTGCTTAGCTTGTTTCCAATAGCTTGTTGGAAGATGGTAAACAATTTGCCCTTTCCAAGAATGTATTAAATGCTTTATAAATTGAGATATATATTTTTGAATCAAAATGTTTTTAAACTTAGTGTGTATGTTAATGGTTAAGAATATATGTTTTTTCTAGGAGGTTAGAGGTTCAAATTGAGAGGGGTAGAGTGTGTGCTAATAAATACAAATGAGTAATGACAAAGAATAAGTGATGGGTAGTGGCAAGGATTAAATGCAAAGTAGTGGCAAAAAATAACTTGCTAGTGATTTCTAGCATCTAGAAATGGAAAACCATAAATGGTTTATGGCTTTATTATGGCTATTTATTCAGAGCTAGGGCTAGAGGAAGAATGTGTAAGTTTTATCTTACTGTTATGTTGACGAAATTCTTCAACGTGTGTGATGCTAGTGTCGTACACTCATGTTGAAAGAACAAAGACTCCATATTGTAATCATTTCGTTGTTGAACAAATACATTGAATTCCTTTAGAGTGAGTTTTTTCTCTCAAAAGGGTTTTCGCCAAGAAATTGTGTTGTTAATGGTTTGTTGTTTCATTTGTTTGCAACTGTTATGTTTATTTAATTTCTGCATATTCTTCTCTCATGGATTAGTATATGAAGTGTATTACGTACCTCTACTTCCTTTCATTTGGTATCATAGCCCAATCATCTCTGATCCAATGTGTTAGGAACAATGTTTTTTGATCTAATCTTTGTTTGAGTGGGAGCTTGCAGAGAAGGAAATTTTGTTGTAGGGAAATTGTGAGCACATCTAGATTAGAAATGGAGAAGTTTAATGGAACTAACTTTGAGCCGTGGAAGCTCAATATGGAGGATCTTCTCGTAGATCGAGATCTATAGGTTGCAGTATTTGGAATCAAACCCGCTAGTATGAAAGATGAAGAGTGAGTAGTGTTGGAGAGAAAGGTGAGAAGACTTATTAGGATTTGTTTGGTTGATTCAATATTATTGAGTGTTTCTGAAGAAAAAACTGAAGTATCTCGCTAGAAGAAGTTAGGGGATTTGTATCAAGCTAAATCCTTGGTTAATAAGCTTTTTTCTGCAAAAAAATATTGTTTTCTCTAAGAATGGGTGATGGTGATTTTTTAGTCAAGCACTTGAATGCATTTAACCCTATTCTGACCTAGTTGATCTTAGTTGGAGTGAAGATGGATGAGTATGATTGCTATATGATTTTTTTGTGTTTTTTGCTAGATTCATGGGACAACTTGGTAATGGCCATTCGAAGCACTATAAAGACATTGGTGCTTGATAATGTTTTTACTCTCATAGGAGGCGAGACATAAATATTTTGAATCTACCAATGATGTCTTGGTTGTTCGAGGAAGATTGAAAGAGAAATGAAAGAAGAAAGAAAAGGGCATATCCAAATCCCGTAGGAGACATAAGTCTCTTGGAAACTCCAAGGAAAAATGTTGGAATTGCAACAAGGTCGAACATTACAAAAAGGATTGCAAGGAAGATAAGATTAAGAATAAAATGGAAAAACATTATTTTAATGATGAGTCTAAAAAATATTCTCAATAGGATGGTGGAGATGCCTTTGTTGTAGCCTTGACAACTTGTGCAGGATAGAGTGCATGGATGATAGACTTTGAAGCTTCCTTCCATACGAATTCCCATTGACGCTATTTTTCATTGTAAGAGAAATATGATGACAAGATGGAATACCTTGGTGATGACTCTCCTCTCAGCATAGTTGGCCATGGTAGAGTCTTGATAAGATTCCCTAATGGTAGAGTAAAGGAGATCAATGGAGTTTTTCATATTCCACATCTGGCACAAAACCTAATATCAATAAGCACACTTAATGATGCAGATGTGTAGGTTGTTTTCTATGTCAAAGGCTGTAAGATGGTTCGAGGAACTACGGTACTCATTAAGGGTGTTCATGTGGCCACTTTGTTCTAGCTTGATGCATGCACTATTTAGTGTAATAGTTCTTTGATTTCTACAACAAAGTTATCTATAGGATCTACTCCTTCGCAATCAAAACCTCCTGAATAAGCTCTTTCTTTAGAACACAAGTTACCTATAGAGAAGACAATGCTATGGCACCAAAGATAAGGCCATATAGATGAGCAGGGCCTATAAGCCTTGAAAAAAATAATCTTGTTGATGAATTGAATGATTGTTCTTTTGAATTTGATTTTTGCAAGCATTGCATATATGGAAAACATAATTGTATTCATTTTTGTCCTAGTTCTCACAAATCTTCTCGGTTGTTGGACTTAATTCATTTTGATGTATTTGGTTCAGTTAAAATTTATTCGATTTCTAAGGCTTTGTATTATGTGTCATTCATTGATGATTATTCTAGAAGTATGCGTGTGTATTTTTTAGAACTAAATTTAAGGTTTTTAGTCAGTTTAAGGGGCTTAAAATTCTCTTGGAAAATTAGACTAGTAGGAAGATTAAGGTGTTGATGGTTGATAATGGTGGTGAGTTTTGTTCTACATAGTTTGAGAAGTTTTGTAAGGAGAATGACATTGAAATATATAAAACAACTCCATATACCCCTCAACATAATGGAGTTGGAGAATGTATGAATAGAACATTGGTGGAGAGAGCTAGGAGTATGCTTAGTGGAGTTGACTTAGAGAAGAAGTTATGGGAAAAAAGGATTTCTATTGTATGTAACTTGATTAATAGGCCTCCTACATCACCTCTCGTGGATAATACCCTTATGAAGGTATGGACAGGTAAAGATCCCTTGCTTCAACATATTCGTGTTTTTGGTTGTGAGGCATATGCTCATCTTCCTAAAGAGAAGTGATCTAAGTTGGATAAAAAGGATGTGAAATGTATCTTTATTGGATACAATGTTGATGTGAAAGGGTACAATCTTTGGGATCTCATCTCCAGAAATTTTTTGTATAAAAGGAAAGTTGTTTTTAGAGAAGTTAAGTATTCTCCCATATTGGTACAACTTGAAGAGGATTGGAAGAAGTTACTGGTTCAACAACCACCTAAGACCGAGAAAGATGAACATGAAAATGAATATGAAGTTCATGATGGACCTGATGAGGAAGTGTGTTTGGAGAATTTGGAAGAGGAGGAATAAAATCCACCTCAAACTTTAAATAGGCCCACTCAACAAACAAGGAAAATGTATATGTATAATTATAGTTCGTCTGATTTCATGTGTACGTTTTCTTTATCTGCTAACAATGATGAGCCTATAACTATGAAATATGCAATGGAGATGGAATATAAGGAATCTTGGAGATTGGCCATGGCCGAGGAAATGGCTACACTTAGAAATAATGATACATGGGACTTGGTAGCATTGTCTAATGGATGAAAAGCCATTGGATGTAAATGGTTATTCAAAAAGAAGATCGATTTAGAAGGAAATGTTGAAAAGAAGAAAGAAAGGTTGGTTGCAAAAGGATATTCCTATGTCGATGGGATACAATTTGGTGAAACATTTTCTCCAGTTGTTAAGTTAACATCTATTAGGTTCTTACTATTTGTAGTAGTAGCCTTTGATTTAGAGATAGAACAAATGGATATGAAAACAACATTTCTACATGGTGACTTTAAGGAAGAGATCTATATGACACAACTAGAGTTCTATGTTGAAAAATGTAAAGAGACATTGGTTTGCAATTTAAAAAAGTATTTATATGGTCTCAAATAGTGTCCTATAATGTGGTACGAAAAGTTTGATTCTTTTGTGTTTGTATTAGGATTTCTAAGATCCAAATCATTTCCTTGTGTGCGTTACAAACAAGTTGTTGTCATTTTCTTGTTATCACTCTATATGTAGATGATATGTTATTCTTTGGTAACAATAAGGATGTGATTTGTGATTTAAAGTCTCATCTTTCAACACAATTTGATATGAAGGACTTGGGGGTTGAAAAATATATACTAGGAATGGAGATTGGTAGAGATAGAGAAAATAAAAGGATTTGGTTGAGTTAGAGTAAGTATGTAAACTCTATGCTACAATTTTTTCATTTGGAATATTGCATATCATTGGGATTTTTATTTCTATGGGAACTAAGATTCCAGTTGAGAAGTGTCCTGCATTACCTGCAGAGATGGAGGATATGCCTTATATTCCTTATCCTAGTGCAGTTTGTAGTTTGATGTATGATATGCTCTGTGCTAGAGTAGACATTGCCCAAGCGGTGGGAGTCTAAAGTCGATTCATGGATAATCCCAGATGTGAACAATGGGATGCAGTGAAGAGGGTCTTCAGGTGATCCAAGTGGATATTGGTGGCCACCCACCTATTCCAAAATCCACTTGGCTCATCTTGACATTTTTCAGTTCAACACATTTCTCTTCAATAGTGACATATCTTTGTAATTGTGGGTTCTGCACTTCCGGGGCTGTCTTTAATCCCTACACAACATCCAGGTGGATATTGGTGGCCACCCACCTATTCCAACTGACTTGTTTTGGCAGTTTTCATTTCAGTACATCTTTTTGTACTTTCGGGGCCATTTTGAGGCCCTAAACAACGTTTTTTGGGCTTGCCACAGTGAAACTGTAGACGAAATTATAGTTTGATGGTATAATGTGTAGTTCTAGAAAATACCTTTCCAATGGCCTATCACACGCCTAAAACGAAGATTGTATGCAAAATTTACGATCCCAAGAAGTTGATGTACTAACTTACCCCAACTCGGCCCACATGACTTTTGACGCTTTATCTCCTAGGGTTAGGTTTTTGGATGTCTAGGGTTTTGGCATTCATGATTATTGTAAAAAGGCATTCAAAGCCTCATTGTACTCATCTTCTTGAGAATGATCATAGTTGTCACATCTTTTCTCAGAGATAAAGCTGCCACCATTCTAGTGAGTCTTGCACTTTGTATTTTTACAGTCTCTATACATTTCTTTCATTGATAGAAGTCATGTGTTGTTGTATTTCTCTATTTCTGACAATTTTTATGTGTATTTCATTGTAATATCTCTACTTTCATTTCACTCCGAAAAATAATCCGGATCAGTGGTATGAGAGCAGGGTGCTCTCGATCATTTTTCAGTGCATGTCCCCGACGAGGTCCGAGTATAGTAAGTTGGGGCTCAAGCTTGTATCTCTCGAGGAAAATCGCTCTCACACGCCCAAGAAACCCTCTATGGTGGCAGCAAATAAAAATGGTGGAGCAACATATTTTATTAACAGAGGGATAAAATGATGGAGAATTTTTTCCACATCCTTCAACGTCTGCCGATAGCAACAGACACATCTTCATCAAGAAGCCACTTTGGAGGAACCGCTCCCTTCAAGGTACAAGTTAATTTTGATATTCTCATATTTGAAGGTCAGATAGATGCAGATGCCTTAGAAAAATGGTTAAATATGCTAGAAGGTTATTTCTCTGTTCACAATTTTAACGACAGGGAAAATATCAACTTCACACTCCTCAAGGATATCCCCCATGTTAAACATTGGTGGGAAACTTACTGGGAGAAAAATTCCACAGAGGAATCTAGAATATATGGGGTCGAGCTCGGTTGGGATTTTTTTGTGGATGTAGTCAAGGAACAATACTACCCTGTTGATAACTATGAAGACCAATACATGAGATGGACCACACTGCGGCAAGAGAAGAGCCAAACAATTCTGGAGTTCACATATACTTTCCATACCTTGCACACCAAGATGTGTATCAAATACTCTGAGTGAAATCTGGTTTTGAAATATCGTGGGGCTCTCCATAGGTACATCCAAGCCAAAATGGATTTCCTAAAGATCTCATCATTGGGAGCTGCCTATCGATATTGTAGTGTCCCCAAGATCGAACCCTTTTTAAGTCTGATGTATGAAATGAATTGTAAATATGTGTTATAGGCTGGTGAGCCAAGTATATATAAGCTGGTGGGCTTATGTGAGTGTTAGGCCAGAGAGCCTAAGGGTTGTAGGCCAAGGGCCTGATTTTGTACTTATATGTGTGCAACACATTAATAAAATATAAACATCGCCGCGTGCAGACCGACCATGATGAATGAGTGATGGGGGACTAAGCATCCATAGAGAGGGCAAGGAATTAGGGGCTGGAAGGTGGGAAAAGGGGCTAAGTGTTGAGCTTAGGGGACTAAGCCTAGGGGCTTAAGTCCTTAGGAATAATATTTTAATATTATTCCAAAAGACATGTGAATATTACGTTTTTACCCTAAGTTCTTTTGGAATGACTTGTGACTTCCAAAGGGTGAAAGGAATGCACGCTGATGGAAGCATGCAGTTCCAAGGGTGACAATTGTCAACCCTAGTGCATGCGAATAAAACGGCCAAGATGAGCCGTGAAAGGGTTCCTCCTTCATTCGATCTGATTTTCTGAACAATACGACTGGTCTGACCTTTGCAAGAATTCCCTGTACACCCTCTGAACCATCGAACCTGTGTGTGGAATCTATGTTCCGAAGCATTGAGCCTATGCGTGGAGTCTTGTTCGAATCCATATCCGTGATACCATCCTCCATTGTTAAAGTTGTTGGAAATCTTGTGTCTGTTTTCCTCGTTCGTTGTTGTGGCCACACAGTGTTGGACTGCGTGGGGCTTGTTGGCCAGTTGTACAACACTCTCTCTAGGTGAGAGAAGTGATTGAGGTTGGAAGAACAGGTTGTTGGCCTGTAAGCGATTTTCTCCAAGTGAGAGAGTGCACAGAGGAAGGAGAGAAATCCCGAAAGGAACCCTGTAGCTACCACAGAGCTCAAGGACTTTCAGTCTGGTCTGTTGATGTAACCCAAGGAAAGGGAGGTTAGAAGCCGAAGGACTGTCTAGGTGACACAGAAGGTGTATACTCCTGGGGTGGAACATGCATGTGGGGAAGGAGAGTCTGTGGGAAGTGAGCATGAGTGGTTCCTGGGAGAGAATTCCTTCCTTGTGACTGTGTGTTTTCCCTATAACCTCAGCCTAGCCTAGGATTCCTTCCTTGGGGGTGGAGCTTAGTCCCATCTCAGGGGTGAACCACTGCTGAGCTGATGAGCAATGGTGTCTAAGGCTGGGAGGTTCGTGGAAGGCCTGCACTTGGTTGGTGGAATTACCACAATTTCAAGATAAGTATCAGCTTATGTTAAATGTTATGTTTTGCATGCCTGTGATACTTATATTTTATCATGTATCCCATTGTACAGATGAATTGTTGTTAATGCCAGGGAATATTTGTGTTAGCAGTAATTCTTATATTTACTCTGAGTTTAAATGTATTTCATTGCTTAAAATCATGTGGATTATATAATGCATGTATGAGTTAAGCGAAAGTGGTATTACAGTTTGGTATCAGAGCGATACAGCTCAAAGTGAAAGAGTGTTACAGTTTGGTATCAAAGAGATACAACTCAAAGTGAAAGAGTGTTACAGATATGATGTCAAAATTGAGAAAAACGTTAGGCACCGAAACTAATGGGAGTTTGGGTTTGCAAATCCACAACAACCAAAGCATGGTAAAGACGACCCTTACCAACAACCTCCCGATAACCAGTCCAATACACAGGAAAAGAAGGGTAAAGGAAATCCAAAGAATGACACTAGGAAGCGGTGTTGTAGTGTCCCCAAGGCCGAGCCCCGATGTAAACTATGATCTGAAAGAGATTGTAAATATGTGTTATAGGCTGGTGAGCCAATTTTTGTATAAGATGGAAGGCTTATGTATTTTCTAGGCTAGGGAGCCTAAGTGTGAAGGCCAGGAGCCTGATGATGTGCTTGTATGTATGCAGATCGAATAATAAAATATAAACACCGCCAGTGCAGACCGACCACGATGAATGAGTGAAGGGGGAATGAGCATCCACATAGTGGGCAAGGAACTAGGGGATGATAGGTGGGGAAGGGGCTGAGTGTTGAGCCTAGGGGCTAAGCCTAGGGGGGGGCCTAAACTTGGAAATAATATTTTAATATTATTTCAAAATCCATGTGCATCATATGTTTTTATCCTAAGTCCTTTTGGAAGGCCACGTGATTCCCAAGTGGTGGGAGGAACGCGTGCTGGTGAACGCATGCAGTCCCATGGGTGACAAGTGTCAACCCTAGTGCATGCACTAAAAGGCTAGGATGAGTCGTGAGAACCTCTCTCATTCCATTCGACCCGACTGCCTGAAGGGGGAGACGTACGAGCCAGTCTGTAAGAGACCCTAGTGTAATTTTGATATAGAGAAAGGAAAGCCTGTGTTTGTCCTAAGGAATCCGTGTACACCTCTGCCCAGAGCTGTGGAGTCTGTGTCTATCTCTGAGAAAACCCGTGTGCTCATTCCCTGAATGGGATGCCTGTGCTGAATTTGAGTGAAAGTATCTTTGTTATTCGGGGAAGCTGTGCTAGCCTGTGCGTGGAGTCCCCATTCCGAAATTAGAACCGCGAGATCATCCTGTGACTGCTGAACTGGTTTGGGAAACCTTTGTATGTTTTCCCCGTGGGTTGTTGTGGCCACATAGTACTGGATTGCGTGAGGCTTGTTGGCCTGTGAGTGACTCCTCTAGGTGAGAGAGTGCGCAGAGGAAGGAGAGAGCTCCTGGAAGGAACCCTGTAGCTGCCACAGAACCCGGAGACTTCCGGTCCGGTTTGTTCCTGTAACCCAAGGTAAGGGAGACTGGAAGCTGAAGGACTGTCCAGGTGACAGAGAAGGTGCACTCTCCTGGGGTGGAACAGGCATGTGGGGAATGAGGGTCTGTGGGAAGTGAGCGTGGGAGATTCCTGGGAGAGAATTCCTTCCTGGTGGTTGTGAGTGATTATTTTCCCTGTAACCTCAGCCTCAGCCTGAGTTTGGATTCCTTGCCCTGGGGTGGAGCTCAGTCTCATCTCGGGGGTGACCCACTGTTGAGTTGAGGAGCAGTGCGGTCTACGGCTGGGAGGTTCGTGGAAGGCCTGCATTTGGTTGGTGGATTTCACCACCGTTTCAAGATAAGTATTTAATTATGTTCTTATCACATTTCCAGATGACTGTGCTGTATATATTATCATGTTTTCCGCTGTGTAAATGAATTGGTATGAAGTACTATTGATTGTTAATTATGGCAATAATTCATATGAATACGCTGTGTTGAGTGTGTTTAATTGTGTTAAATGCATGTGGTGTATATATTGGACTGTATGTGTAATATAAATCAAACGTAAGTGTATACCGACTGTTATATTGTGCGTTATAAGCCTTGGTCTAGTAAAAGGTACACTACAAATTGGTATCAGAGCCAAGGTTTTGACACTGAGCCTAGATGGGCCAGTTGAGTGGTCTTTGGACCGAGGGTGAGAGGAGAAATTGTGTTTGGAAGACCAATTTCGGACCCTGGTATGGCCCAGAGTGTATAGGAGTTAAAATCTAGAGGGTCGTGAGTCGTAAGATCACTATGGGATTACCCGTCAACTGTCCAAGTTGACAGAAGTTGCACAGGGTTTAAGTCCTCATGGGTAGAGGAGAAGCCCCGGAACGACGGAGGGATCATAGCCGTAGGATCCCAAGGAGGACACATGTCAGAATCCTGGAGAGAGTCAGAAATCGAAGAATAGAAGTTCTCAAGCACATAGAGATCTCGTCACATGGAATTGTGATCCGCGATTTCGCTACAAGATCTAGACCGTTCATATTAGGGGACACGTGGCAGAGATCTACCATCGGGGAAAGTCTCGACAAGGAGTAAGTCCATCGTTGTTTGAAGTTCATCGGGAAATCGGGAACCCGGGTGACAAGTGATTCATACACTTTGAAACTTCGAACCCAGAAACCCCGACGAGAGCTTTGAGTATGATCACGGGGTAGAGGTCAGATGGACCTAGACTTAACTGCGAAGGGTTAAAGCAAAAGGCGCTTCGGCATATCAGGAATCAGGATATCGGGGATCCCGTGAGCATATGCGCTTTGACATTGAAACCGCCAAAACCCCAACGGGGTAAGGTGGAGGTCATATAGTATGGTCATGTGGACCAGAGGCTGAGCCAGGAGGGCTAGCCAGTGTAAAAGCACATTGGGAATCAGAGGTGTTACACGTCAAATTGCTCAGCTGGATAAGTGTCGCATTTTTCCTCTCAATTGTCATAAGTGTCACATCTTCCCTACAACTTTCGCAAGTGTCGCAAGTTGATCACTAGTGTCGCAAATGATGTTCAGACATATTGTCATAACGACGACACTAACGAGGCACTTATAACATCTCACATGACTGATTTGAAGGAGGAGAACTAGTTTACTGAAGTCAAACAACTCTTGACACCTGAAAGGAACCCTGAAACAAAGGTTTTGAGGGGGAGCGCTCCCCTACTTCAGCTCCAGAAGCGCTGGCGCTCCCCTATAATGCTTCAGGGAGCATTATAACGCTCCCCAGCCCCCTTTGAAGGAGCGCTGCTCATCTTGAGAGCGCTGGCGCTTCCCCAAGGCTTACCAAGGAGCGCTACAGCGCTCTGATGCCCCATCTAAGGGAGTGCTGCCTAAACTGAGGCAGTAGTTGGCCCGTTGAGGAGAATAAGGGGAGGATCTTTTGAGATTAGAAGGCAGTTGTGCTCAAATTCTTGGTTTCATCAAGAGATCCCTGATCTAAGGAGAAGGTTCCCAACTTGTTCTAAAGATAACTCAAGAGGTTAAGCTCCTCTTAACCTATATAAATAGGCTCTATGATGGTGGAAAGGGAGAGGAAGAATTGAATACATGAAACTTATGATCTTGGAGGAAACTCACAGTCAGCCAAAAGAGAGTGATCAGTGAAGCTACTGTTATCCAGGTTGTGGAGCTTTCAGGCAAGGGTTAGACGAAGGGGACTTGACGAAGCTGTCGCATTCACATCTACGATTGTAAGTACCGCTGTCGTTATTCTCATCAATATGACACGCTTGGCCTGTTTCTTTCTAGTTTGTGTCTAATGTCACATGAACTTATCACTAGTTGGTAGATCTTTTTTCAAGCTAATATCAAAAGAGTAGGAAGCGGTTGTATCTTGTCTTGTCTGCAGAACTCAGCGAGGAGCAAAGGATTGGAGCGCAACTCGGAGCGTGCAGGGACAAACGTCGATTAAAAGGTACTTTTGTCATCCTTCCTTCTCATGTGTTAGTTTAGATGGATTTGAAAGGAAGTCAGTGTCCATGATAAACATTTTCCTGTCTAGGGTTAAGGTCAAGCTCTAGAGGTGATCTACCTGTCCGCAGGGAGATTTTCCTACAACAGAAACTGGCGACTCTGTTGGGGAGATAGCCTCAAATCGAAACCTCTTGTTTGGATTTTTCTCCTCATTGACCTTGTTCTATCCCTTGATTGTTTCAGGCCTGGTTCACTCCTCTTTGATTAGTTTCATGAGCTGATTGGCTTCTTACCTCATCACACTCATCATACTTGTCAAGTTTGAATCCCAATTTTTGGAATTTTTTGACATTTCTGGGACTTTTAGACCCTGGCACCCCTGTCTTAGTGTTAACAGAGTGCCAAAACTCCCCCATACCTCTGCACAGAGTGCTATAACTCTCCTTGCCTTTGGAAACAGAGCGCCAACCTCTTTTTGGCCAAAAAACCCTCCAGAACTGCCTTTTTTAGGGTTTGCCTCTGTGTCTCTTCTGCTGAGTGATCTAGTGAGTCAATTGTTCTTCCCTTTCAGCCTTGACATATGTTTGTTTGAAGAATAAACACCTTGTTAATTGGATCTTGTAGCCTTCTTCACCATTTTCATTGAGTTTTTTTCCTGTTAAGTGAAGTTTGAAACCCATGCATTGTTTTTCTCTTCTCTTCAGTTGAGTAAAAACCCTGGTGAAGGTCATCAAAGGCCTACAGACCTCTTTGTCTTGATTTCAGTCAAGGTCAGTGTTCTTCAACTTTTGCTTTTGGGTGTGAAGTTTGTTTTTCTCTTTGATTGTTTCTCTTTCTTTCGCTTTCTCATTTCGATTTCTACGAAAGGGTGTATTGTTTGTGTGACTTTTTCTTGTGCTAGTTTGGTTTTCATTTATACCAAGAAGATAATTAGCAAAGACAAGCATTGTGTTGTATTGATCATCATCCATACGCAAACAATAAAAGATATCTTCATGATTGATTGCGCATACTAGAAGGCATTTGAAAGTTTTTGCATTACATCAGGATTTGATTGAGAAAAGAATCATTTGAGGGCATTCCTTATTTGTGCTTGTTAGTGAAAGAACTCTCTCTCTCCCTTAGCTAGATGTTCATCGAAAGGAAATGATTGCTTATCATATTTGATGCACTCTTTGGGTCTGAGTCATAATTCCATTTGTTTCACTTCCATGCACCCCTTTGTGTAAAGAACAACCATAAAAATCAACACTAATTAAAATTTATATAGAACTTTTTATTTTCTAGGATCCTCCACCAATAGTAGACTAGGATTAGTACTTTGGATTAGGGCTATGAGCATAACTCTCCAAAGTTTCTAAAACAAGCAGTAGCATCCTGAGTTAGGGAGAGTAAATCCAGTTATCGTATAAGTCTGCCTGGGATCCCCCTCTCACACAGGGGTTACGCACGAGGTCGCATTCGGGTAAGCTACGGGGACTAACCCTCCGTGGTTTAACTGATTGTGGTG
>ML801464.1:45482-65470 GCA_009831015.1 Picea engelmannii | reverse complement strand
TATGAAAGCATTGGTGTTGGATTATTGAAAGATTCTAGCGTCATGGGTACCTTCCCTACACCACTTCCACCTACTACACATCATATTGACGCCATCAATATGATCTCGACTTTGCCTTATCAATCCTTGGAATCATCTGACCCCTGGATTGTGCCTAGTCCTTTGGAATTCGATGTGCTCGGTGACACAATGCCATTCAGCCCAGTCGAGGCCGCATACGTAGCTATTCAATCTACCTCTCCCTCACCAAACAATTCACATTCATTGGCACCCGATACTTATTCGGTGCCATCTTGGTTAGATTCCCTATCATCTGTCGTCGATTACATTTCTCACATTTTTCCTTCGGACGAATCTATCATGGAAATGCTTAGCATCGACGATTTGCCATGGGATGACAACCACCATCGATCCTCTTTTCTTCCACCTTTGGAAGAAATCCAAGACATACGATCTGTCTTCCCCCCCGATGTTACCAAAGCTCCGCAATCTCCTATCCTCACGAAAGATACTCTCTCTGAGGGGAACATGGGTAACATCTCTACCACAGCCACGATTGACATTTCAATCAAAGAAGGTGTCGTGGAAAACATCAACCTTGGTGCTAATTGCACACCCGACGAAGTGGTCTATTACACCGCTTTATTCAAGGAATTCCGCGATGTCTTCGCATGGAGTTACGAGGAAATGCCAAGGATCGATCCTTCGATCGTCGTACATGAAATCAAAACCTACCCTGACGCGAAACTGGTTCGGAAAAAGATTTGCCCAGTTCATCCCAAGAAAGTTGCAGCTATAAAGGCAGAAGTTGAAAAGCTTCTAAAATCTGGCTTTATCTATCCTGTCCCTTTAACCGAATGGGTCTCCAACCTCGTTCCGGTCGCTAAGAAACAAGGGACCATCCGTGTTTGCGTTGACTATCGAGACCTCAACAAAGCTTGTCCTAAGGACAACTACCCTACGCCCTTTATCGATCAAATCATCGATAACTGCGCCGGGAGCGTAATCTTCTCTTTCATGGATGGCTTTTCTGGATATAACCAGACTAAAATCTTGCCTACAGATCAACACAAGACAACCTTCATCTACCCTTGGGGAACTTTCGCCTATAGAAAGCTACCTTTTGGCCTTAAAAATGCTGGAGCCACTTTCCAGCGAGCCATGTCGTATGCTTTTCATGATATCAAACATATAGCAGAACCGTATCTCGACGATCTACCTGCACATTCGTTAAATCGATCCGATCACATTGATCACTTACGCGCGATTTTTCTGTGATGTAGGTTCTACCGTATTCGCCTGAACCCACATAAATGCATTTTCGCTGTTGAATCCGGTCGACTCCTTGGTTTCATTATCTCCAAAGATGGGATCAGGGTGGACCCCTTAAAGATCAAGGCCATCTTAGCCTTACCTCCACCCACCAATTTAACCCAACTCCAAAGTTTGCAAGGAAAAGCAAACTTTCTTCTTCGTTTCATCTGCAATTATGCCGAGATCACTAAATGATTTATGCGGTTATTGCAAAAGAACGTCCCTTTCATCCGGGATGACGCAGCTCAACGGTCATTCGATTCTCTCAAGCACGCTTTGACCCATGCACCTTTGTTACATCCACCTGAATATACAAAGGATTATATCCTTTACTTGGCCGCTTCTACTTCCACCATCGCAATGGTGTTAGTCCAAGAAGACTCCAACGACGAAGAACATGTGATTTACTATTTGAGAAAGAGTTTATCTGGACCCGAACTCAGATATTCGCATGTTGAGAAATTGGCTCTGGCAGCTGTCATCGCTGTCCAAAGGTTTCGCCATTACATCTTATTACACACCACCATGGTAATCGCAGACTCCAACCCCATGTACCACGTCCTGACACGTCAAGTACTTGGGGGAAAGTATTCGAAATGGATCGTTATTCTTCAAGAATTCGATCTTGAGTTTACGAAGGCGAAAGCCAAAAAATCCCTGGTGTTTGCCGAGCTCATCTGTGCTTTCCCTCGTGCCGATGAAAACATCGAACCTAGAGATTCTCTACCTGATGAATCTCTCTTCCTCATCAGCACCTCTGATCCTTGGTACGGAGACATTCTCCTCTACCTTCAAACACAATGTTTTTAGCCCAACATCTCTCGTGAAGAGCGTTGACGCATTCGTCACCACTCTCGCCGTTATCTCATCCTCAGTGACACTTTATATCGCCGTGGTATCGACACCATCCTTCGGCGATGTTTGACTCACGAGGAGGCTGAACACGTTTTGAATGATTTTCACCTTGGCGCTTGTGGCGTTCACCTTTCCGGTATGGCCACAGCCCAAAAAATCCTACGTGCAGACTACTTTTGGCCCTCGATTTTCAAACATTGTATCGAGGCTGTCAAGAAATGCCCACCCTGCGAAATCTTTAACAAGAAGGCACGCACCCACCCTATGACGCTGCACCCAATTATCGCCATCGCCCCCTTTTCCAAATGGGGCATTGATTTCATGCAGTGTAAGCCTACCTCAACCGGGGGGCACGGTTACATCATCGTCGCCATCGATTACTTCACCAAATGGGCTGAGGCTATGCCTACCTTCCTGAATGATGGCCGTATTGCAACTCTTTTTCTCTTGAACCACATCATAACTCGTTTTGGTGTACCACGTGCCATTGTCACTGACCAGGGTGCACACTTCAAAAACCAGATGATGAGCGAGTTACATGTCAAATTGGGTTTTTGCCATGAAAAATCGTCCCCTTACTACCCTCAAGCGAATGGACAAGTTGAAGCTATCAACAAAGTCCTAAAAACCATGATCCAACGCATGGTAGGGGAAAACAAAACATCGTGGCATCTACAACTGTTCTCCGCTCTCTGGGCCTACTGCACCTCTGTGAAAACTTCAACTGGATTCACTCCCTTCCAGTTGGTCTATGGCATTGAAGCCGTCCTACCAATCGAGTGTGAGATTCCATCACTCAAACTGAAAGTAGAACTCCTTCCCCATACTTCCGCTGAAGAAGAACGATTTTTGTATCTATCCAAACTGGACGAAATGCGTCGCGATGCTGCTCTCGCCAATGAGGCACACCAAAAACGAATTAAAAGTCAATATGACAAATCCGTCCACCCTCGGACTTTTGCAAAAGTAGACTTAGTCCTTGTTTATGACCAAGCTCACGATAAATTGGGGACAGGAAAGTTAGAACCCATGTGGCACGGCCCCTACATCGTGAAGCGTGTCCTACATAAAGGTGCCTACGAATTAGTTGATCATGACGAAATCTCCCTAGGAGAGCCCTGAAACGGGCTTTACCTTAAGAAGTACTATGCCTAGATTACCTAGCATTTGTACTTTGTACATTATTGTATTTAGTTTTGGTGTGTCTATTTTCTTTCACGTGCTCGAGTCTTTACCGTTGCCACTCATGACTGTTCCTGTGTTTTCATGCGCAGATGACGTCTTCCTTTCCTATCTTTTTGGGTTCGCGGATGGTGCTAGCCGACATACCCGTAACATTGCTTCAACAGCTTGGGTTATTTACCAATTTGACCAGGTGGTGAGTTCAAGAGACATTTGTTTAGGACCAACAACCAACAATATGGCAGAATATCATGCTGTCATTAGACTACTGACCCAAGCTTCCTCTCTAGGTATTTCTCGCATCATTATTTACTTAGACTCCCAATTGGTGTTTTTTCAACTCAACCGCATCTACGCTATCCGTAGTCCTATCCTTCTACACCTACACTTGCAAGTTCGTCGTCTCGAACGAATGTTCGATTACATCGAATATAGACACATTCCGAGAGAACTTAATAGTGTTTTGGATTCATTAGCTAATTATATCATGGATCGGTATCTTGCCCACATATAAGATTTAAGGAAAACAAAATTGTACATTGCATGTAAATTAAAACACATCACAGACATCATCATGTACAAATCATTGGCATAATAAAAACTCGAAACTGTATATATATATATATATATATATATATATGGTGTGACTGAAATGTTTGTGTTACATCAAAAAGTGTGTAAGAGAGAAAAATATTGGGTCCATCCACCCATACAACATCGCTTGACAAGGCATACAAAAAACATGATCATGGGGAGACTCTAATCTCCCCGCACTGCGTTGTGCTGTGAGTAACATACTACTGCACGCACTACACGCCTCAACAGAGAATTGATATTCTACGGCACCCCTACAGTGTGCCACTGCAAATGCAAAGGCACATCCCCCCTCCGTAGAGGAGGGATAACCATCGTAAGGACTTGGAGGTTCCTCTCAACCTCCCGGAGACCCGCCACCGGTACTGCTGGGTCTGCTGCAGTTGGGGCACCTCCACGATTCCCTGGTACTGGTATATCAGCTGGGCGCACTGCTCCCTTGTCTGCATGTTGAAAACAAAAACATTTGTTAACACTCTTTTACATACCCAAAAAATACATATACATCAAAAACTTAAAAAACCAAAAACTAGACAAGGAATGGCTTAGTCTCTTACCCGACTCATCCCAATCTTCCCCCTCGGGAAAAATCAAGTCCATACTCCCACGGAAGTCTACGTTGGCATAAGGGAAGTCCTCGATCTAGAGGTACTGCCGTCTCAACCAGGCAAAGAAATCACCAGTAAAGTGGAACTCTAACTCCGAAACTAGTCTTGGAGACAGACTAGTCCACCTCTCCATCTGAGGCTCGTCCACTGGTCATATTGCCAGTGCTATCTGAGGGTGCATCTGAGGGATGCGCTCTAAGAAAAACAAGACTAAAAACGATCCATATCCGAACTGCTTCTGACCAGTCCTGCATCGTGAGATCTGTTCCTTCACATTCTGAAGGAACGCTGCACTCCAATTGAATAATGTTGGTTCTAAACACTGAACACCATAGGCCACCTGCGATCTCGATGCCAAATGAGCACTAGTGCTATTGGTCACGCTTGTGATAGCAAATAATATAGATCGAAGAGGCAGATCTCGTATATCCTTGATAGGGATCCTGCCCCCTACCAACCTTGCTCCCGGAACATAGTGGCATGCCAGATACACGTCCACCTGCTTAGGTAACGCCCTCTGCCCAGTAAAGGATATAGGGACCCCTCTTTTCGAGAGGCCGGTCAAAAAGTACACATCTTCCAACTCAATGGTTAGGAGTTGTGTACCAATACAGAATCCCTGTTCCGCAACATCCCAAAGGCCAATCATGTGCTCAAGCAGTAGAATCTCTCTCTTCATTTTTTGCAATTTGAAAAACTTGAGAAAGCCACAGGCCCATAAAGCGGCCCGTGTACGAGGACTCCATAGAGCGGCTAAATCATCCATCTTGTGTTCCCTCTCTTTCCATTCAATCATGATTGCCGAAGATACCTACAAAACAAAAAAAAAATCAAGAATTTCATTATTCCTCACGTTTTTGTAATTTTGGCGATTTTCAAAAGCATTTCAAAACATGAAACAAAGTGCCCATGTCATATAAAATCAACCAATCACTCTTTTTGACCACCACACCCTTTAATATTTGCCAAATAATGATAAAAACGTGTTAAAAATGCAAATCGACTTAGGGGGCTGCGTGGGCAAATGGGGGGAATTTTCATGAGTTTCTTTTGCTAAAATGTTCGGTCCAATCGATTGCAAGGGTGTAGACATCCTAATAACCCTTCTCTAACACATTTTCGTAAAAGAATCCCCCTATTTTATCAATTTTTAAAAGGAGGTCGATTTGGTTCAAAGAGGGGCGACCTAGGGCTTTGTGTTTTAAATTAATAATGCCATGAAAATCAACTTGAAACTATGCAATTGAAAGAGCAAAGGATGAACACCTACCTAGTTCAAACGGTGAGCGAAATGATCGATCATAGCTCCGGCAGCGAGAAGAACACGTTTTGCTTCAAATTAAGATTCTCCACTACTCCAAAAATCCTTGCAAATGAAATGGTAAATGAGTTTTTTAAATCAATTGTTATTTATAAAATTTCATTTTTTATAAGGTATGGTCATTTTGGGTTTCTCTTATGATGTAAATGGCTTCACTAAACTCTGGTTTGTAGTTTCTGGCATCGCAGGTTTCCGGGAAGTTCTAACGAATTATTCACCTTGTCGCATTTATGAGCATAGTCTTAGTTCATTCTCGAGCTTGACAATATGAGAAYGTAACCGGGTAAACTTTTATCTCTTTTTCGGACCCGTACGGATATGAACACACGAAAAAGGAACCCCCCTGGAGTCTCCTTTAAACCCTTTTCAGACTCTCTAAATATGAAAAGATTGTCGAGTGATCTTTCTTTCTTTCACACTCGTTAAAAGGTCAGAAAGAGCGTCTTCCGAGCGATAGTTTAACCCTTTTTCTGTCTCGTTGGACTACTGTACGAAAAAGGAAATGAGAGAGTTCTATTTTAAGTGTTTTTCCAAACTCTATAATCCCGAAAAACCTTCGAGTTTTCTGTCTTTGGAATCATTAAAAGCACACATCGACAGACCCATATGGGACCGAACCCTTACTTCTTCCGGTTCGTTAAACCAAGGAAGAGGAACTTACCGAAGGTGAGTTATATAGAGCATGTGTTATCCTCCTCGAGCTCATTAAATAAAAAAGAGGTACTCATCTATATGGATGGGGGAAAAATTGAAAGGAGCAAGCCAAGCAGTCTCTTGAGAACATCATCCAACACTTCTTAGAGTTGCCCTTGAACACGACACTTTGTCATTTGCACATATCATAATCCGCTGAACCTCTGCATTGAGCCAATCCTTTGAGTTTACTTTCACTCCTTTGGGTCACCCGACACAAGTCACAGTGTCCATTGCATAGTTTTGGTCCATGTCATGTTTTGCTGTCGTGCCTCAGTGTTCAAGGGAAGTATCCGCCTCGAGAGTCAGCCATCCCAAATATCTTGCCTCAAAACCTGTGTCAGTCCATATCTATTTGATCTACCAATTACATCTCCATGTTTGTTTCGTGTCATTGATGAGGGATACATCAAGGCCCTCCCTCGGTGAGTCTAGTCCTGTCGAATTCAATACATTATCCAGGAATTAGACTTAGAAACCACTTAGTACTTTGGGACCTGCATGCCTCAATGGCAGGCCTCCTCACATTCGACAATGGGTTTACATCATTGACCCATGATCGAATGATTCCATGAATATTCGACCTCATCTCATTTATTCATATTCGCTGGAATGTACTAAGGTACCTTGGGAATCATCGACATTAATGGTGATCTCCCTCGCACTTGTTAACGGTTCACACCATTGACCGGTAATCAAGTGGTTTCTACCATGTTCGACGTCAGGACATCTATTCACATGGTCAGATTCGTACCATATTGGGATTGGTATGAAGACCCTGGGTTGAGCCATCACTTTGATATATGATTTGCCCAGGCTACGAAGGAGTTTCTATTGGACAAAGAACACATACATTGTTACATAGATCCACTTTGTATTGGTCGTGGCTATGTTTTGTCATCTCGTAGATCCACTGTGTATTCTTCGTGGCTACGATCAGTTCGAGTCATCAAAGTATAGATCCACATCGTATCTTCGGTGGCTATACCTTTTTATCAATACAATTATGGATCCGCAGTGTATTTTATGGCGGCCATATCCTACTGAGTCTTGATCACCCAAGAATAGGTATGCCTGCCTTGGATTTTAAAATATGTCATGATATTTGTTGGATGTTTGTGTGCAGCTTCCGTCAGGTTCTCCGAGTCTATACCCTTTCTTGAGCATCTACAAAGTATTTCAGTTATCAGTTGGCATCTTCTAACTTCGTACTTTGGGGGGCATTCTGTTACACGTCAAAATTGCTCAGCTGGATAAGTGTCGCATTGTCCCTCTCAATTGTCATAAGTGTCGCATCTTCCCTACAACTTTCGCAAGTGTCGCAAGTTGATCACTAGTGTCGCAAATGATGTTTAGACATATTGTCATGACGACGACACTAAGTAGACACTTATAACATCTCACATGACTGATTTGAAGGAGGAGAACTGGTTTACTGAAGTCAAACAACTCTTGACACCTGAAAGGAACCCTGAAACAAAGGTTTTGAGGGGGAGCGCTCCCCTACATCAGCTCCATAAGCGCTGGCGCTCCCCTATAATGCTTCAGGGAGCGTTATAACGCTCCCCAGCCCCCTTTGAAGGAGCGCTGCTCATCTTGAGAGTGTTGGCACTTCCCCAAGGCTTACCAAGGAGCGCTACAATGCTCTGATGCCCCATCTAAGGGAGCACTGCCTAATCTGAGGCAGTAGTTGGCCCGTTGAGGAGAATAAGGGGAGGATCTTTCGAGATTAGAAGGCAGTTGTGCTCGAATTATTGGTTTCATCAAGAGATCCCTAATCCAAGGAGAAGGTTCCCAACTTGTTCTAAAGATAACTCAAGAGGTTAAGCTCCTCTTAACCTATATAAACAGGCTCTATGATGGTGGAAAGGGAAAGGAAGAATTGAATACATGAAACTTATGATCTTGGAGGAAACTCACAGTCAGCCAAAAGAGAGTGATCAGTGAAGCTGCTGTTATCCAGGTTGTGGAGATTTTAGGCAAGGGTTAGATGAAGGGGACTTGACGAAGCTGTCGCATTCACATCTATGATTGTAAGTACCACTGTCGTTATTCTCATCAATATGACACGCTTGGCCTGTTTCTTTCTAGTTCGTGTCTAATGTCACATGAAACTATCACTAGTTGGTAGATCTGTTTTCAAGCTAATATCAAAAGAGTAGGAAGCGGTTGTATCTTGTCTTGTCTGCAGAACTCAGCGAGGAGAAAACGATTGGAGCGCAAATCAGAGCCTGCAGGGACAAATGTCGATTAAAAGGTACTTCTGTCATCCTTCCTTCTCATGTGTTAGTTTAGATGGATTTGAAAGGAAGTCAGTGTCCATGATAATCATTTTTCTGTCTAGGGTTAAGGTCAAGCTCTAGAGGTGATCTACCTGTCCGCAGGGAGATTTTCCTACAACAGGAGGATCGAGGGTTGTGAAGGCATGTGCATCGCGACATCACAAATCCTGAAACCCCGATAGGAGGATTGATCACGGTCATGGGTAGTGGTCATATGGTGGAATTTTAGCCAGGGGGAGGGGCTAGCGCACGAAGAGATCATTGGGAAATTAGAACCCAAAACCCCGACGGGAAGTTGACTGTGGTCGTATGGAGGTTGGTCGTATGGTGAGGGTATAGTCCGGAGGACTAGCATGGACGGAGTCCATCAGAAATCGGGAAATCGGGGATTCCGCTGTCAAGAGTTTTGGCACATTTCGATTCACGAAACTCCGAACCCCGATAAGGGAAAGGGCCGGGGTCACGAGTCAGCGGTCACATGGTTTAGAGCCTATAGCAGGGGCTAACGCGTAAAGGTAGCGCATCGAAAATCAGAAATCGAGGATTCAACCCACCAGAACATTGCCGGTTTCAAAATCCCGATAGAGGTAACCACGATAGAAGGAAGGGAGACCTCGAAGAGTTTCCTGTGGGAGGAAAATTTTTCAATAGGGAAATAGGAGAATTTCAAGAAACCCAAAAAACACAGAGCCAGATAAGCTGAGAAATGTGAAGTTGAAATGTCTTTCGTTCTTGTTCGTAATAGTTATAAACGTTGTGGATTATTCATGAAGTTTAATGGCCTGACAATTTTGAATTGGATTGCACAATGCGTGTTTAGAGTACAACATAGGCCAAAACTCCAGTTAATCAACGCCGAGCATGGAGTGGGGAAGAGTGCAAATTACCCCTGAAATGGAAGGCGAATGGGAAGGAAAGGATGTTAACCTAGGAGTCGAAGGATCGGACTCTAATGGGCATGGAAAAGAGATGTATAAGGAAGGACATATAATGAAAATCCTTGAAGGATTTCAAAGAGAGGCCAAGGAACGTCGAGCTGATAGCCAAAAGCTCATGAAAGTCAAGGATCGGCAAGGGAAATTAAACTTAAAATTCTTGCAGAGTTTGGAAAGAATAGAGAAGAAACTTGAGAAGGAAAGAGACTCAGGTACGACAGAGAGTCGCAGAGACCATGGGAGAAGAAGTAGATCGAGGAGTGGTAGCTAACGTCACATTCGCTCCCAAAAACATTCAGACAGGGAGACACACAACAGTTCGAGCCCGTCCCCTACCAGAAAACATAAAAAATCTGGAAGGGAGGAATTGAAAGGAGAGATGAATAAAATTAAGCCTCCAACATTCAATGGAGAGCATAAGAAGGAGGAAGATGCCGAGACCTGGTGACTTGGCATGAAGAAGTACTTTCAACTGCATAATTATTCTGCCCGTACAGAGGGAAGAATTGCAATGTACCAGCTGAAAGGAAAATCATCCATGTGGTGGGATCAGTTTGTGCAGGTGCAAGACATCAGAGAGAAAGAGGTCACGTGGAAGGAGTTTAAGAGGTATTTCGAGAAGAAATACCTGACTAAAAGATACTATGACAGAAAGATGAAGGAGTTCTTTGAACTCAAGTTGGGCAGTATGACCATGTATGAGTACGAACGAAGTTTTCTGGAACTGCTGAAGTATGTTCCATTCATCAAAGACGAGGCTGTCAAAATTCAGAGGTATTTGAGTGGACTTCCACCTTCCATTGGTGACAAGATTCAATATGATGATCCTAAGACCATGGAAGAAACCATAAGAAGGGAAAAATGCCTATATGAACAACAAAGAGAAAATCCTACCTTTCGGAAGGCCTGGGATGACCAGAAGAGGTTTAAGAAAGAACAGGGGAAATCAGGTAACAATCCAAGGGATTCCTAGAGCCGTGGCTGTGAGGGAAATCTCAGCTATGCAGCTGAAGAAATGTTACCGGAAAGGCTGTCAATTATTTGCAGCCCGGGTGGAAGAGGTATTCCAAAATGTGGTCTCGAATCTAGAAGACCACAGGGTGCTCAAATAATTTGAGGACGTGTTTCAGGAGGTGCCTGGACTACCTCCGAAGAGGGACATTGAATTTTCTATAAATCTAATGCCTGGAGCAGCTCCAGTTTCGAAAGCTCCTTATAGGATGAGTACGCCAGAGCTGAAAGAGTTACAATTGCAGCTCGAGGAGCTATTAAAGAAAGGCTACATTCATCCCAGTGTGTCACCGTGGGGAGCCCCAGTCCTATTTGTGAAGAAGAAATATGGGACGATGAGGCTGTGCATCGACTTTCGACAGTTGAATAAAGTCACTGTCAAGAACAAATATCCTCTGCCAAGGATTGATGATGTTTTTGATCAGTTGAAGGACGTGAAAGTATTTTCGAAAATAGATCTTCGATCTGGATATCATCAAGTGAGGATAAAATATGAAGACATCAGCAAGACCGCCTTTAGAACAAGATATGGTCACTATGAGTTTACAATGGTGCCGTTTGGATTGTCCAACGCGCCTGCTGTCTTCATGTGCTTAATGAATGGAGTGTTCAGAAATTATCTGGACAAGTTTGTCATAGTATTCTTGGATGATATCTTGGTGTAATCCAAGACAGAGGAAGAACACGAACAACATCTTAGAATGGTGTTGCAGGTGTTGAGAGAACACCAGCTCTACGCAAAACTGAGCAAATGCTCATTTTACCAAAAGCAGATCCATTATCTGGGACACATTACTTCTGAAGAGGGGATCGTTGTGGATTCTGAGAAGGTACAGGCCATTCAAGAGTGGCCAGTGCCAAGAAATGTGACAGAAGTTAGATCCTTTATGGGTCTGGCAGGCTATTATAGGAGGTTCATAGCCGGATTTTCAAGGATAGCTCATGATATCACTTCCTTGCAAAGGAAGGAGAAGAAGTTCCAATGGACTGAACAATGTGAGAGCAGCTTCCAGCAATTGAAGAAGCTTCTCACTAGTGCTCCAATCCTGAAGATTGCTGATCCAAGTAAGGATTATGTAGTGTGTACGGATGCGTGTAAGGAAGGGCTGGGAGGAGTTCTCAGCCAAGAGGGATCTGTAATTTGTTATGAATCTGGAAAGCTGAAATAACATGAAAGGAATTATGCCACTCATGATTTAGAGCTGGAAGCAGTTGTCCATGTCTTGAGGAAATGGAGACATTACCTCATGGGCAAGAAATTCGAGTTGAGAACGGACCACAACGCTCTAAAATATTTATTTGATCAACCAACTTTAAATGCCAGGCAAATTAGATGGCTGGAATTTCTGTGCGAATATGACTTTGATATCAGGCATATCAAAGAGAAAGACAATAAAGTGGCTGATGCACTCAGCATAAAAGAGCATGAATTACATGCGACAACCATTAGCATGTACAAAACTGAGTTGAAAGATAGAATTGTGGAGGCTGCAAGTGCTGATTTGCAGTACAAAAGACTTGTAGCAAAGCTACAACAGCATGAAAGACCACAGACCGAGGAAGGTTATACCTTAGGAACTAAGGGTCTACTTATGTATAAAAACAAAGTGTATGTACCCAATGACCAAGAGTTGAAGCTGGCAATTCTAAAAGAAATGCATAATGTGACTTATGCTGGTCATCCAGGATATCAGAAGACTGTGGCAGTAGTCAAAAGCCATTATTTTTGGCCAGGTATGAAGAAGGAAATTGCTGAATACATCGCCAGATGTATGGAATGCCAAAAGGTCAAGGCTGAGCACAGACACCCAGTAGGGTTGTTGCAGCCTTTACCTATTCCTGAGTGGAAATGGGATGTGATAACAATGGATTTTATCACAGGATTTCCCGGAACAAGCAAGCAACATGATTCAATCATGGTGGTGGTGGACAAGCTTACTAAAGCTGCCCATTTTATTCCACTAAAAACCACCCACAGAGCAGCAGATGTTGCTGATATCTTTTTAAAATAAGTTGCACGCTTGCATGGAATTCCAAAGACAATTGTGTCTGATAGGGACCCGAAATTCACTTCGAATTTCTGGAAAGGACTGTTCAAAGGATTCAGAACAAATATGAACTTCAGTACAGCGTATCATCCTGAGTCTGATGGACAGACAAAGAGAGTAAACAGAGTAATAGAAGACATGCTGAGAATGTATGTGATGGATAAACCATCAAGGTGGGAAGACTACCTGCATTTGGTAGAATTCACCTACAATAATGGGCATCATGCATCTTTGAAGATGAGTCCATTCGAAGCAATTTATGGAAGAAAGTGCAACACTCCAGTGAGCTGGGATAATCCAGCTGACAGAACAGTAGTTGGACCTGAACTACTCAGAGAGATGGAAGATCAAATGATAAAAATCAAACAGAATTTGAAAGCTGCCCAGGACAGGCAGAAAAGTTACGCTGATAGTAACAGAACCCATAGAGAATTCAAAGTGGGTGACCATGTTTTCCTGAAAGTGAAAACTAACAGGAGTTCCCTAAAATTGGGAAGTTGCACCAAGTTGGCAGCAAGATTTTGTGGGCCATTCGAGATCTTGGAAAGGATTGGGCCAGTTGCATACATGCTTACATTACCTGCATCTATGACTATACATAATGTGTTTCATATTTCACTGCTTAAGAAATATGTACCTGATACTAATCATGTTATCGATTGGAATGTGAGCCAGGTGGAACCAGAAGGTGTCCTGCAAGTGCATCCTGTATGCATATTGGACAGGAAAATAAAATAGCTCCGGAATCGAGCTATAGAGCTTAAAGGTCCAGTGGACCTGGTACGGTCCTGAGGACGCGACATGGGAGCATGTAGATGTTATGCAGGCAGAGTACCCGCATCTTTTTGAGAATTTTGAAGAACTTGCAGCTGCTATGTAAAGTTGCACTGAGGACAGTGCAAAAATAAGGGGAGGGGGATTGTAGTGTCCCCAAGGCCGAGCCCCGATGTAAACTATGATCTGAAAGATATTGTAAATATGTGTTATAGGCTGGTAAGCCAAGTTTTGTATAAGTTGGAAGGCTTATGTGTTTGCTAGGCCAGGGAGCCTAAGTGTGAAGGTCAGGAGCCTACTGATGTACTTGTATGTATGCAGATCGAATAATAAAATATAAACACCACCAGTGCAGACCGACCACGATGAATGAGTGAAGGGGGATTGAGCGTCCACAGAGTGGGCAAGGAACTAGGGGCTGATAGGTGGGAAAGGGGATGAGTGTTGAGCCTAGGGGGGCCTAAACCTGGAAATAATATTTTAATATTATTTCAAAAGCCATGTGCATCATATGTTTTTATCCTAAGTCCTTTTGGAAAGCCACGTGATTCCCAAGTGGTGGGAGGAACGTGTGCTGGTGAATGCATGCAGTCCCATGGGTGACAAGTGTCAACCCTGGCGCATGCACTAAAAGGCTGGGACGAGCCATGAGAACCTCTCTCATTCCATTCGACCCGACTGCCTGAAGGGGGAGCCATACGAGCCAGTCTATAAGAGACCCTGGTGTAATTTTGATATAGAGAAAGGAAAGCCTGTGTTTGTCCTGAGGAATCCGTGTACACCTCTGCCCAGAGCTGTGGAGTTTGTGTCTGTCTCTGAGAAAACCCATGTTCTCATTCCCTGAACGGGATGCCTGTGTTGAATTTGAGTGAAAGTATCTTTGTTATTAGGGGAAGCTGTGCTAGCATGTGCGTGGAGTCCCCATTCCGAAATCAGGATCGTGAGATCATCCTGTGACTGCTGAACCGGTTTGGGAATCCTTTGTCTGTTTTCCCCGTGGGTTGTTGTGGCCACGTAGTACTGGACTGCGTGAGGCTTGTTGGCCTATGAGCGACTCCTCTAGGTGAGAGAGTGCGCAGAGGAAGGAGAGAGCTCCTGGAAGGAACCCTGTAGCTGCCACAGAACCTGGAGAATTCCGGTCCGGTCTGTTCCTATAACCCAAGGTAAGGGAGACTGGCAGCCGAAGGACTGTCTAGGTGACAGAGAAGTTGCACTCTCCTAGGGTGGAATAGGCATGTGGGGAATGAGGGTTTGTGGGCAGTGAGCGTGGGATATTCCTGGGAGAGAATTCCTTCCTGGTGGTTGTGAGTGATTATTTTCCCTGTAACCTCAGCCTCAGCCTGAGTTTGGATTCCTTGCCCTGGGGTGGAGCTCAGTCTTAGCTCGGGGGTGACCCACTTTTGAGTTGAGGAGCAGTGCGGTCTACGACCGAGAGGTTCGTGGAAGGCCTGCATTTGGTTGGTGGATTTCGCCACCGTTTCAAGATAAGTATTTAATTATGTTCTTATCACATTTCCATATGACTGTGTTGTATATATTATCATGTTTTCCACTGTGTAAATGAATTGGTATGAAGTACTATTGATTGTTAATTATGGAAATAATTCATATGAATACACTGTGTTGAGTGTGTTTAATTGTGTTAAATGCATGTGGTGTATATACTGGACTGTATGTGTAATATAAATCAAACATAAGTGTATACCGACTGTTATATTGTGCGTTATAAGCCTTGGTCTAGTAAAAGGTACACTACAGGTGCGACTTCCACAAAGTCCCTTGGCACAACACCGATAAATGTTTCTTGAAATAGTCATTGGTGGCCGAGGTCAAAGACAAGGAGCCAAACCATGATTCAGAATTTGATCCAGAAAATATTGAAAATAGACAGATCATTGATGCAGACCCCACTGCTACTATCGCGACCACAAAAATTCAACCAGAAGAACCAATAGATCCTGAAGAGGGGGAGCGCCTCTTCCATTCACAGATGTGGGTGAAGGGGACCCCATTGCATTTCATTGTTGATAGCGGCAGGAAAAAGAACCTCATCTCAGCTGAGGTCGTCAAACAGTTGGGGTTGTCGACAACACCACACCCGCAACCATACAACATCAGGTGGCTTCAACAAGGACACGATCTACGTGTTAGCCAACAATGTCGTCTGTCCTATGGCATCCATCCCTTCAAGGATGAGGTAGTGTGTGATGTTTCCCCTATTGATGTCTGAGATGTTGTTTTGGGCCAACCATAGATGTGGAAACGTCATGATGTTTATGAGTCTCGACCTCGTAGTATCATTATTACTCTGGGGGGTCATCTCTACGGGACACCAGAGGTAGTTCCAACTATTTTTCCACCAAAAAGTGCCGCAAGGTAATCTCTCATACTTCTAAATTCAACCTCTTCACAATTTGCTCAAAGGATGAACAAAAGGCCACTGCTACCAGTACAGCCTCAACACCTTCTATCTAGTAGAAGCAGATTGTAGAAGGGAAAAAATATATTTCTTCTTCACCTACGACGGTGCCTACACAATTCCCTGTCAAACCAAGATACAAAAGGTTGGTGGAATATATTCAATCCCACCAACAATAGGTTCGTGATAGCCTTCCACATACCTAGCAGTGCAAATTCTCCAACAAGGAAAGCAACTCACCAATGTTTAGATTCAACAAATGATTTCCCCTCTTCAACATTCCATACACCACTTCTCCAACAAGGCAAGCTATAACGTACCCAACCACCCATAGGTCGGGCTATGCCACTTCAATCCCGCTTATGGACTTCTTTCGACTTTTGATCTAACTTTTAATTAATAAAGATGCATGAAGTATTCACATGCATAGATCAAGATTCATGATACAACATAAATAAATAAGACATATGTCATGCACAACAATAACCAATAATCATGCATATTATAGATACGAATTTCATAGATAAATAAATACACAACGGAAATAAATATACAGGTAAATGAAACCATAACATAGAGCACTTATCTTTACTAAAACGAATCATCAACTGGCTGTAGACCAAGGACTTTCCACCCAACAATAGACATTGTTGTTCCAAGTCTCAACAACAATGTCACCCTCGAGCCAAGGCTATGAATCCACAAGAACGGTTGCAGAGTGTCACTCAGATTCCCAAACCCGTTAGCACTCAATCTCTCACAAGCTTATCAACACCCACAAAAATCCAAAGTCCACTAGATCTTTTCTACCCATCCTGCATAACCCAAGAGAATGGACCCCCTTCTCTGCCACGCAGTCCGTCAAGCTATCCATCTCCTTCTAGGGCTCCAGTGCATTTGATCAAGAATCTCCATGCTGGGACTCTCAGTATTCAAAGCCGTGAGAAAAGATGAACACAGGCCAAAGCATCTCAGACATGCACACCTTAATTCATGGCTGGAATACACCAACAGTCTCTACAACCAAGAAAACCATGGCTCCTCTTCAACAATTCGTTTTCCCTTCCCAATCCAAATGTGAATCATGAAAGATGAGTGGTGAAAAAGTGAATGGAGAAGAAACAAGGTGAAAAGTGTGAACAAGGAACAATGAACAGTGAGTGAGTGAGTGAATGAGTGAAGAATAAACAAGCCCCACAACAGACCAAAGATGGGTTTATGTAATTCTTAGAATTAAGGAACGACTTGGCCTTCCCCCTAAGAAGCTCATGTAACTGTTATTCTCCATTAAAACAAAAATGGGTAAATAAAATATAAAACTAATACTTATCCTCTCAAGCTCCCTCTCTTGTGGAATCATAGCCCCCTATAACTCGTGTCCTTGTCCATCTAGCAACAAATGATCAAAACATTACATTTCTTAGGCACGATGGCCTCTTTAAATTGTTTGGGCACTCTGGCCTTTCATGGATTAACAAAATACATTATTTAATACAGGGCTTAAAACCTAGGTTGTTACATCCCCCCCTTATTTTGGCACTGTCCTCAGTGCATATACAAAACATAAACAAAATTTCAAAATTTATTCAAAAAGATGCGGGTACTCATCCCGCATGGAATATTCAAAAATTATTTGGATAATTTGTCATAGTATTCTTGGACGACATAATTGTCTATTCTAAGTCAGAGGAAGAGCATGAACATAACCTAAGATTGGTATTGCAAGTGCTGAGGGAAGTGGTAACCATTGATTTTATAACTAAATTGTACTAAAGTTTAGATTTGTACCAAATCCTTTAAACAAACCCCTCCAAAAATTTGAAGTAAACTTTGTATCTCTGTCTGAGACAATTGTCTTAGGTATCCCATGCAACCTAGCAATCTCCCTCATGTAAATTTATGCAATATTAGTTGTTGTATGAGTCATTTTTACAGGAACAAAATGAGCATCCTTTGTCAATTTATCAACCACCACCATGATTGAATCATGTTATCTTGTTTTCCTAGGAAATTTAGTTATAAAATCAATGGTTACCGCTTCCCATTTTTTCTCTAGAATTGGTAATGGTTGTAACAAACCCGCTGGGTTCCTATGCTCAACTTTCACTCTTTGGCATTCCATACATCTGACAATGTAATCAACAACATCTGTTGTCATTCCTGGCCAAAATAATTGGCTTCTTACTACTGCAATTTTTTTTCTAGTAACCGAGATGTTCGACATATGGAACATTATGCATTTATTTTAATACCAATTTCCTAATTTCTCTGGAACTAGGAACATAAATTCTATTTTTATAACTAAAAATAATTATGATAATAAAGGAAACAAACAATGCCCTTACATTTGGAATTAGGTAATTTTATTTTCTCCATGTCTTCACAAACTCTTCTTTTGCATCATCCATGTTGCACATGCGCATGGCTAGAGAATCTACCCTAAGTCTCAAAGAATCAATTATGCCTTGTTTCCTCAACCCTTTTCTTCTTCACCTTCTCAACCTATCAAAAAATCCTAATAATCCCTTACAAGTCATGGTGAAGAGTTCTTGAAGTCTTCAAATTCTGTGCGAATACACTTTCTTGGTTACATGGTACACCAAGAGAGGCTTGTGGGTGGCGGTGTGGGTACGTTAAGAGAGGCATGTCCACACCAATACTTCCATCACCTTCAACCAACTATCTCATGATCTTCGGTCCATTCTAGAAATCATCCTCAAATCACTCAAGGAGCACTTTACCTCATCCAAGGTCCCCATATAATAAGGTGGGTGAGAATATTCCTTATCAACTTGGTTTACTTCCCTATCTAAACCATTCATGTCTAATGTACACGTATCTTGGTCAACTCCTTCATTGTCTCCATCCATCTATTTAGAACTGGACTACCTTGCTCCTCCAAGCTAGTGTCTATTACTTTATCACTATCAATGATGTTGCACAAAGGAAATGTCTCTACCCCTTTATCAAAGATGTCAAGTTACCTCTTACAACTCAACACATTTTTCAAGGAACTCATGCAATAGTGCCTCCTTTCCCACTATCCTACTTTTTGGATAGAAAACTAGGTAAACCAACATCAATGTGGAAAATATGTTGGCCTACTACCATCGTTACTTTCAACACTCTAACAAAATAACTCATCGTTTGTCTATCCTTTCACTAAACTTGGCACCTTTACAGGTGCCTTAGGATCCAATGCCTAGTCCTAGGAAGCAAGACACATGTAGATTTGATCAATGAACGAAATATGGTAGGTGGCTACTATGGCCTCCTCCAAAAATGGAAACAATGCTTTGCCCAAAATCCAATATGATATTTTCCTTAGAAAAACTGTTGTTCCTGACTTTCTATCCCAAACTTTCCTAAACCTGTTGTCAAGGAAATTAGAACCTCCAATGTTTCCTTTGAAGTCTACTGCACCAAGGCTCTTGCCAAGGCTTCTAGGTTTACCTTTAAAATTGGTGGCACTCAGAATTCTTTGAATTCTTCCAATTTCTTCTTGAAAAGGACAATAAATGTAAAAATGATTATGATAATAAAGGAAACAAACAATGTCCTTATATTTGGAATTAGGTAATTTTATTTTCTTCCATGTCTTCACAAACTCTTCTTTTGCATCATCCATGTTGCACATGTGCATGGCTAGAGAATCTACCCTAAGTCTCAAAGAATCAATTATGCCTTGTTTTCTCAAGCCTTTTCTTCTTCACCTTCTCAACCTATCACTGAAGCCTAATAATCCCTTACAAGTCATGGTGAAGATTTCCCGAAGTCTTCAAATTCTGTGCGAATACACTTTCTTGGTTACATGCTACACCAAGGCACTAAATCTACATTTTCAAGTCTTCAAGTCACTCTTATTGCTTCCTTCCAACTCATCCCAAATCTTTCTACTTTTCCTCAATTTGATGCTAATGTGATGAAGAATGCTCTGAAATACCTTATGACA
>ML801464.1:4906-15563 GCA_009831015.1 Picea engelmannii | reverse complement strand
GGGAGATAGAGAAGGAGTGGGTGGGAGAGTGTGAGTGTAACTCACCCACGATGGCGCGATAAAATAAAATAAAAAATTCCATCCTCCTTACAGGAACAAATACTCTTTCTCTCTATGGGTTCTTATTTGGAAAGTCCGGGACTCAACCCGAGCCTCCGGTCAAGATTCTCTGATTCTAAATAAAACGAGACTTTGAGACCATGATAGTCTCACCTCTAAATTCGACACAGGTCCTTTCAGCCTCTGGTGTAGGTCTTATGATACCCGTGACCTTCTCCTTCTCACTTCAACGAAGTCTCGGAGTTGGTGTTAGCCCCTTTTCTCTTGGCCTCTCCTTAGATGTGACCTTGGCTATGACCATGCGATTGCGGGCACGACCACAAGTGGTTTGGAGTCAAACTAATTTTGGGCCCGCAATCCTCCTCAAGTCTCCATGTGTCCTCCTGACTAAACCATGGTTTGGATTGCGGCCCACCCTCGATATTTTAAACTCCGTGCAACTCCTATCCCCACAATGATATGGGATCGACGATCTCACGATCTTGACGATACTCTCTGAATTGACGGTTCATATCTATGCCGCTCAAATCTATGGACCAGATTTGTCCCTCCAAGATCAACGACTATGATCTCTTCGCAATCCCGGACTTCGGGGTTTTGAAATATCAAACCCTGCTTCTTCCTTAATTCAACCTTCTGGAGCTGACAATATGCATACACCTGTCCTGCTCGATCAACGGTCTTGCTTCCACTTTGGGTGTTTGATCATTCAACCCAAATCAACGGTCCTCCAACCCTCTTCTCGGTCGACGGTCGAGATCTCCTTTGGGTTTCGGACTTCTGAGATCTCAAATCTCAAACCTTTTTCCCCAATGAATTTTATCTGAAGGCTACAATCCTTTGACTCATGTACTCCTAATATGACGATCGAGGATTACTTCGGGTCTTCACCCGAAGCTCACAGATTTGCACCATGTGTCCTCTGAATCCAATGGCTATGAATCACTTTGGGATTGTACCCAAAGTTCAAGGATTCACACCATGTCTCCCTTAGATATGTCGATCCAGGTTCACTTCAGGTCTTCGGGCCTTCGGGGTTCGGAAATCTCAATTCTCAAACTGAAACCCCACTACAATATTCTCGGAGCTCTCGATCTGTTGAAAAGTGTCCCCTTGTCAATCGATGGCTCATGGATATTCGACTCTTCGAGATTTAGGTGTTTCAACACTTCGACCTTCTCCTTCCTCTAGATCTCCTGACCTGTCGACACTTTTCACTATGATCCAACGACCACTGTCGCTCCTCCTTCTGAGCTTCTGATTTCTCTCACTTGGAAGATTTATCAGTATTCAAAGGTTTCAAACCTTTTCTCCTCCTACGAGTCCTATTCCGGGATCTCGTCAACACTTATGATGAGTGCTATCCCTTCTGAGCTTATGAACTTGAAACAAGTTCTTCTCTTGGACCTCCTCCGTGCTTCTAAGAAGTGCTTATCTCTTCTGAGCTTAGTTCTTAGGGGATATCGAGTTACCTCATAATCCTTGCATTAATTTGCTTGTGTCAGATCGACGGTCCACAACCTTCCTTGATCCAACGGTTCAGATCACATCGCAACTTCAGATTTCAGAAGTTCAGTCTCACCAACGTGTGATTGTCCCGATGTGCGAATTCCGATCTTTCCAATCCAACGATCAAGGAGGGTCTTGATAGATCCTTGGATCTACAGTCTAGATTTCATCGCTACTTTGGGTTTCGGGGAGGTTTGGTCACACCAATGCGTGATTCTCCCATCACGCGAACTCCGAGCTCACAGATCCTACGGTCAAGGTGGGTCCCAATAGATCCTTAGATATATGGTCCAGATCGCATCGCAACTTCAGGTTTCAGATTTTAGAGAATCTGTCCCCTTCACGATGATTACCAACATTCGTCTAACTTGCGAATACTGAAGGAATCGAGGCGTTAACGTCTGCGCTCCTTCTTCAAATCGAACGATCGTGACAGACCTTAGATTATCCTGAACGGATCTCTTTCGTTCATCTTCCAATTGAAAGGATATTCCCTTTCAATACTTAAATATCATTATTCTTCCTGAGATTAATCAGTTATGAAGGACCTAAGAGATTTACGCTCTTTCTACTGGAATTAACAATTAGAAGAATTTCTACGTACCCCTTGCGCTCATTTGTAAACTCTTGAACTTAAGTGGTTCTGGGTTTCTGCTTGCCTCGCAGAGAACCTGTGCATATCTGCACTACCTCTCCTGAGCATAACAGACTATGTCCTTCAAGGGACTCAGAATGAATAGGAGGTTGGACATGTGTTCATGAAACTGTGTCCAAGGTCGACGGACATACAGTTCGTGACTCTAGCTTAAGCCACCACATGACGCAAGCATCTACGAGTATAAAGAATTTCCTATCCATATGATTTCGTACTTGCCTAATTTCACATTCAAGCAAATACAAAAGAAGGAAATATAGTATAAATAATTAAGAAAACATAACCCTCCCTGTAACATTCATAGGATATCCACATTTAACTCATAGTACCACTTAAATACACAAGATATGCGATTAATTATCTATTAAAGGTGGTATGCAACTAACTTACTATGGGTGTTTGTCCTTCCACCCTACCATAGGCTCAGAGGGATTAATTCTTATCACTCTGGCGACCCCCATGCCAAGCCATGATATCACCACGGAACTCTTGCAGTTCTTAAGGATTCTTTCTCTGTTTAGCTTCTACTCTGGTTCTGTTCTCTGCAACCTTCAAAGATTTCTCTCTGTTATGGCCTCAGTGAGGTTTATCAGATGCTCACTCTGCATCAAGATTGCGGCCTTCTATTCATTATCCCCTAGAGAGCTTCATGCATCTCCCTTACGAACTTACGCTCTCCTCTCCTCTCTGATTGTCCGTGTGTCTCTATCTTACCTTCCTTATTTAGGAAGGTTCTCAACCCATCACATTCCTTGTTTCATAATGAAGCTCAGATCTACAGGTCTCTGTGGTACTTCGGGATGACATTCTGCAGCTAGACCATGCTCCCATTCATGGGGGTGATTGATAATTCAACCACTGGTCCTTTATTCATTAACTGATTTTTCTCCTTGGGATCTGAAGGAGGTTTATCATCCTTATCAAGGGAAATTTGGGGTTATTTGATATAATGAACCCTCTTATATAGTTTTCACATTCTTCCTCTAGTGATATTATGTCCAGTACTTTCAAGGCTTCACCCCCACAATAAGTTATTGGCAACTCAAACAATAATACATTTACATTGTCCACATGCCTTAGCATCGTAATTCCTATTTTATGATTAATTACAAATTGGGGGAAACAAGGATATTACAATTCCCTCCCCCTTAAAGGAACACCGTCCTCGGTGTTCTTCCTAAAAAACACCTGTCATGCCTTTCTCATTCAGTTGTTTCAGAAATATTGATCTTTGTCACCTGCTTTTAGTATTTCTTGGACAATCAAGCACGTTAATCATAGTCTTATGCGAAATCATTGCATAAAAAAAAATTGCTAGGAAAGTCTTCATAATCTTAGCACAATAATTATCTGCGTAGTTTGTGGATTTGTATCCACATGGTTGTTTTGTTATCGAGGATCATTGTTTTTCCTTGACGTACCCATTGGGTGCATGATCCCAATCAATAGTTTACAATAACTATCATGATTTCATCTTCCTTGCGGTCACTCACCCTCCAGACCCAGGCTCAGGCATCCCCTTCTCTGCTATACAATCCCTTGGGTGATCCATCTTGCCTTGCCAAGGTTTTCTCGCACAGGAAGAAATACCCACCGTGTGCATGATCCCAGTAGTTTACAAGAACTATTAACGTCTCCTCTTCCTTGTGGTCATTCACCCTCCAGGCCCAGGCTCAGGCATCCCCTTCACTGCTATATAGTCCCTCGGGTGATCCATCTTGCCCTGCCAAGGTTTTCTCACACAAGAATAATTCCAGAGACTCTATCGAGTCTTACAGTTGAGGCATCCCTCATAATTTCTCTACCAAGGCATCCCTCCAGATTATGTTACCTCAACATAATATATTCTAGGCGATCATGGCTTACCATGGGGTTCTCATGGCTCAATAGTAGCAATTTTTCATGCTTTTATAGCTTGACAATGTTTCGAATCAGCTAAATTTAGGGACGAAGGTTACTCTCCTTCTCCTGAATCAATCATAGATAGGGACAAAGGTTACTCTCCTTCTCCCGAGTCAATCTTTATTTCATGCGATCGGATTATACTCTTTCTCACCCATATCACAGACATATAAAAGTTCATGAGACATCATCATAAATTTTAAATTCAAAATTTTTTGGTAAATCTGTGACCCACAGATATCCAAATTCCAAATTTTGTTTCCATATTTGTTTCGCACAGGAAACATATTCATAATTATGGGACTTTCCTTCCCATAACGATTTGTCTCAGCAAGCAAATGGCCTTCCTTATGGCTTACAACACTGCCATAGTCAAGACTCCTTTTCTCCTGCAATTTCAACATTCCTTAGCCAAACAACTTGTTAGTTTCTCATGCATCCATGTATACATATCTATATTCAAAACCATGCATACTAACAGTTCATCTCATTTGTATAAACATGAAAGGGAATCCCACTCCTTTCTTATGCCTCATTTCAACATACCAACTTTTTTTTCAGAATGTAATTCAAATATCAATTGACCTTAATGAATGTGCCAACATTCGTGACCACATTCATACCCAATGCACCTTTGCATTGATTTTGAGTTTCCCACACTCTAAGACAAGTACTTGGTCATGGTGCGTTGGAACTTAGCCCAATTTTTCACCGTATGGTTTATTCATTCTCATTCATTGTTACAACATGACCATACTTCCTACCATAGGCCGATCATGATCCCAAATCAATATCCTTGAAAATCAAAAGTTTCACATGAATGCTTTTAAGCATTCTTCCTCCATTAATAACCAGCTTGCCACCGCTCATGGCCACCCAAATTTGTTTTCCTTCAACGCTTTCATAATGTAAGTAAAACATTGGAAGGTCCTCCTTCCTTACTGAAAATTCCTTTGTCTGTCCTTTATGAAAACATGCATTTCCTTGAAGAAATTCCATGCAACGTGCTATCTATGAGCATTTTTGTTTCCAATCGTTCCTTTATTGGTCCATGTATTCATGACATATCAGTTCATGAATTCTTCCAAGGATTACAATCAGTCTTTACTACAGGAGGTTCACGCCTCCATCATTCAAGTTCTCCTTCCTGAATCGTACCCTACTTGGGTATCCAAGGCATACAACTGCCTTTCAACGTTTCATACATGACATTAAGACTGTAAAAAATTTAAGAAGGGATTCTTACCCAATCCCTTCATACCTTGCGTCACATAGGCATGAACATTTTTTATATCAGTTATGGCTGCTAGCACCCCCCTTTGATATTACCCCATCAGTGGTGCTCCATGGGGACTTTTAAAGTCCCTTCAACAATCTTTCAACAAGAACCTTCTCATAGTCATCCTCTAATTGAGGTTGTTCGTTATTGACAACTATCTTTCTCAACAGTTCCAATCTTATTTCTTTCTACACATGACCTACATCATAAGTACATTAGTCGTCATGTAAATTAAAATGCAAGTACCATAGCATTTAAATTAATAATGTATTATCAGACATGTACTAGCATATATGTATGCACTTCATCACATTATCCTTAATGTTTTCATGAGTGCAACACAACAGTTCTCAGTTGGTTTTATAGTAATACAACCATCATCATTATGGTGTCAAACCATTTACTTTCATCAACGTACTATCTTTCTCATCCCAGATAAAAACATAATACACAACAAGAAAAGAATTGAGGGCTCTCCCCTTCTTTAAATTCTTTCTACATCACTTGGGACTTTTCATTCCAGTTGAGTTATTTCTAATGCCTCACTGTCTTTTCTCTGCTTTTGCAATTTTACTCCATGTTGGGATCTTCCTGCTCCTTTCCTTGAGCCGCCTTGGTTAGGCCTCACCCTAACCCTTTTTGGAATACAATAGCATGCATTAATAGCAACCTTTTTGTTCATAATGGATCATGAACCCGTGCATCCATCACATTACCATTCAGTTATCAGAATGGTCAATATTCATTTATTAGTATTCTACTCATTACATGATGGTTTTCAAAATGTAATCTAGGATTCTGGTATATATATATATGTATATGTATTCATATAAACTTGTGTCTTATTGCTTAATTCTCAGTAGTCTTTAAGGTTGTGACTTTGTTTTCCTGACAGAGTCTTCACACGGTTCCTCCACAAGGAATTCCTTCAGCATGCAACTTCCTTATTTCATGTCCATCACTATCGATGCTAGACTCAACCTTGAGTTAGCTTTTATATGTTTATGAAATATTCCTTAAGGAATATAAACATACATCTTTGTCATGTACATAATTATGTATCCATACGTATTCTGGTTTTGTTAACTTACATCCATGATGTACTTAACCATATTCATAATCCTAAGTCTTCATGTAGCTATCATAGGTATATTTCACAACCCACATACATCTTTACTTTTAAGATCAGTCAACTCAGGATTGTTTGCAATCCTTCTCATGTCATCCTTCCTTCAGGCTTCAACTTCCCTTGAAAAAACCATGCTACCTTCATCTATTCACATTCAAGTCTTATTATAAATGTTAATTAGCATATCCCTACTCTGGTAAGAGTAGTCATCACTTTGACAAGGACTAAAGAAATTCTTCTGCTGAAATTCAACAAGAATTTCCAAAATCACAGGTTCAATCTGTAGTCCTTCTCCTCAAGGAGTAAATGCATATAAAAATATCTCCTTACATGACTCGTACATGAGCCCAAGCAGGCCAAGTGTTGTAACCATGCTCTAATACCAATTTATAACACACCCACAATGGGGCAATAAAATAAAATAAAAATTACATCCTCCTTACAAGAACAAATCCTCTTTCTCTCTACGGGTTCTTATTTGGAAAGTCTGGGACTCAGCCTGAGCCTCCGGTCAATATCCTCTGATTCTAAATCAAATGAGACTTTGAGACCATGATAGTCTCACCTCTAAATCTGATACATGCCCTTTCGGCCTCTGGTGCAGGTCTTATGATACCCATGACCTTCTCCTTCGCGCTTCAGCGAAGTCTCGGAGTTGGCGTTAGCTCCTTTTCTCTTGGCCTCTCCTTAGATGTGACCTTAGCGATGACCACATGATTGCGAGCACAACTGCAAGCGATTTGGAGTCAAACTACTTTTGGGCCTGCAATCCTCCTCAAGTCTCCACGTGTCCTCCTGACGAAACCACAATTTGGATTGTGGCCCACCCTCAATATTTTAAACTTCGTGCAACTCTTGTCCCTGCAATGCTATGGGATCGTCAATCTCATGATCTTGACGATACTGTCTGAATCAATATTTTATATATGTGCCTCTCAAATCTATGGACCATATCTATCCCTCCTAGATCAACGACTATGATCTCTTCGCAATTCTAGACTTCGAGGTTTTGAAATCTCAAACCCTACTTCTTCCATACTTCAACCTTCCAGAGCTAACGATCTGTAGACACCTGTTCTTCTTGATCAATGGTCTTTCTTTCACTTCAGGTGTTTGACCATTCAACCCAAATCAACGGTCCTCCAACCCTCTTCTCGATCGATGGTCGAGATATCCTTTGGGTTTCGGACTTCTGAGATCTCAAATCTCAAACCTTTTTCCCCAATGACCTTTATCCGAAGGCTACAATCCTTTGACACATGTCCTCCTGATCTGACGATCGAGGACTACTTCGGGTCTTCACCCAGAGCTCACAGATTTTCACCATGTGTCCTCTGAATCCAACGACTATGAATCACTTTGGGACATTACCCAGAGTTCATGGATTCACACCACGTCTCCCTTAGATCTTTCGGTCCAAGTTCACTTTGGTTCTTCAGGCCTTTGGGGTTTGGAAATCTTAGTTCTCAAACTGAAACCCCACTACAATCTTCCCGAAGCTCTCAATATGTTGACAAGTGTCCCCTTGTCAATCGATGGCTCACGGCTCTTCAGCTCTTCGGGCTTCAGGTGTTTCAACACTTCGACCTTTTCCTTCCTCTAGATCTCTTGACCTGTCAACACTTTTCACTGTTATCCAACGACCATTGTCACTCCTCCTTCTGAGATTCTAATTTCTCCCGCTTGGAAGATTTATCAGTCTTCAAAGGTTTCAAACCTTTTATTCTCCTATGAGTCCTACTCTTATCTCGTCAACACTTATGATAAGTGATATCCCTTTTGAGCTTACGAACTTGAAACAAGTTCGCCTCTTGGACCTCATCTATGCTTCTGAGAAGAACTTATCTCTTCTGAGCTTGGTTCTTAGGGGATATCGAGTTCCCATATACTCCTTGTGTTAATCTACTCGCGCCATATCGATGGTCCACGACCTTCCTTGATCCAACGGTCCAGATCACATCGCAACTTTGGGTTTCATAAGTTTAGTCGCACCAACATGTGATTCTCCCGATGTGCGGACTTCGATCTCGCCAATCCAATGGTCAAGGAGGGTCTTGATAGATCCTTGGATCTACGGTCCAGATTTCATCGCTACTTCGAGTTTTGGGGGGGTTTGGTCACACCAACGCGTGAACTTTGAGCTCACAAATCCTACGGTCAAGGTGGGTCTCAATAAATCCTTAGATATATAGTCCAGATCGCATCGTGACTTCGGGTTTCAGATTTCAAAGAATTCATCCCCTTCATGATCATTACCAACATTCGTCAAACTTGTGAAGAGTGAAGGAATCGATGCGTTAATGTCTGCGCTCCTTCTTCAAATTGAACGGTCATGACATACCTTAGATTCTCCTGAATGGATCTTGCTCATTCATATTCCAATCGAAAAGACCCTTCCGATACTTAAATCTTGCTATCCTTCTTGAGCTTCGTCAGTTATGAAGGACCTAAGAGCGTTACGCTCTTTCTAATGGACTTAACACTTAGAAGAATTTCTGTGTACCCCTTGTGCTCATTCTACAAGTTTGGAACTTAAGTGGTTCTCAGTTTCTGGTTGCCTCGTAGAGAGCCTATTCATATCTGCACTACCTCTCCTGAGTGTAAAAGACTCTATCCTTCAAGGGACTCAAAACAACTAGGAGGGTCGACATGCATTCATGAAACTGTGTCCAAGGTCGACGGACATACAGTTTGTGACTCTAGCTTAAGCTACCACAGGACGCAAGCATCTATGAGTATAAAACATGTCCTATCCATATCATTTCCTACTTACCTGATTTGACATTCAAGTAGATACAAAAGAAGGAAATAAAGTATAAATCATTAAGCAAACATAACCCTCCCTGTAACATTCATAGGATATCCACATTTAACTCACAGTACCACTTAAATACACAAGATATGCGATTACTTATCTATTACAGGTGGTAGCCAACTAATTGAATGTGGGTGTTCATCCTTCCACCCTACCATAGGCTCAGAGGCATTAATTCTTATCACTCTGGCCACCTTCGTGCCAAGCCATGATATTACTAGGGAACTCTCATAGTTCTCAAGGATTCTTTCTCTGTTTAGCTTCTGTTCGGGTTCTGTTCTCTGCAACTTTCAGATATTTCTCTCTGTTATGGCCTCGGCGAGGTTTATCAGATGCTCACTTATCATTACGCTCATGGCCTTCTATTCACTATCCCCTGTTGAGCTCCACGCATCTCCCTTATGAGCTTGCACTCTCCTCTCCTCTCTGATTGTTCGTGTGTATCTATCTTACCCTCCTTCTTTTGGAAGGTTCCCGATCCATCAAGTTCCTTCTGTTAGAAGGAAGCTTGGGTCTGCAGGTCTCTGTGGTACTTCGGGTTGACATTCTGCAGCTAGACCATGCTCTCATTCATGGGGGTGGTTGATAATTCAACCACTGGTCCTTTCTTCATTAACTGATTTCTCTCCTTGGGATCCGAATGAGGTTTATCATCCTTATCAAGGGAAATTTGGGGTTATTCGATATAATAAACCCTCTCATATAGTTTTCACATTCTTCCTCTAGTGATATCATGGCCAACACTTTCAAGGATTCACCCCCACAATGAGTTATTGGCAACTCAAACAATAATACATTTACATTGTCCACATGCCTTAACATGGTAATTCCTATTTTATGATTAATTACAAATTGGGGGAAACATGGATATTACAGTGAGGCATCACAAGGCAAGGTATAGGTATAGGTCATTGTCTAAGTTTAGGTATAGGTATAGGTCTTTCCATTCCTTTCCATGTCTAGGTCAAGGCCTTGTATTTCCTTGTCATGCCTTGCCTTGCAATGTGCCAAACTTGCTAGTGTGTGAGAGGGTGAGAGGGAGAGAGAGGTGTGAGAGGGAGAGAGAGGAAGACAAAGAGGGGAGGTAGAGAGAGAGTGTGGGAGGGAGAGAGAGGAAGGAACGAAGGGGGGATAGAAAGAGAGTGTGTGAAAGTGTGGGATGAAGAGAGAGAAAGGCATAGACAGGTGGTAGAGAGTGTGTGTGTGTGAGTGTGAGAGGGAGAGAGAAGGCAACAGAGAGGGGGGTTGAGAGAGAGGTAAATGTAGGAGAGAGGGGTAGATGTATGAGAGAGTGAGGAGAGATAGTGG
>ML801463.1:149098-167148 GCA_009831015.1 Picea engelmannii | reverse complement strand
TTCCTACATCACCTAGATATCTATTTATACATTAAAAAATGGGCCCAAACATGGGTAAAACCCATGGGCTGACATCCCATACCCATTACATAAACCCTAATCCCAAAACTTCCCTAAAAATGGGCCAATATCCCACAATCTCTGCTTCGACTTGTGCTCCACCTTAGACTAGCCTGTCGAAGTCCCAAAAGAGGTCAAACATGACCAAGGATCTCCAAAACTTGGTCAAGGGCCAACAGGCCCCCAACACTCACCTGTGACTCGTCCCGAGTCACTCTGGTCTGGGCAACTCTTCCTCAAAATCCTGGAGCTCGGGTCAAGCTGCTTCAACCTGTTGTTGCGTCAAGGCCTCTTGCTCGGTGAACTCTTGAATAACTACCTCGTTCACAGGTCCTTATAAGTGTTGTTCTACCGAAGTGACTACTTGTTCTAAGTCTTCTCCTTGGCCTTCAATCTCCTCAAATAGTAGACACGCTGGATGTTGGACTGGCTAGAGTTTATGAGTCACTTCCATGAGTTTTCTTTGTATGGCATGGAATTGTTGTTGAGCCTTGTGCTGTTCTTGGGATATTTTAATCCTCTCAACTGCTAACATGAGTTTCAACTGTGCTTGTACTGTTGTTGCTTTCTTCTTTGCTTCCTGGAGCTGTGACTCCAGTATCTTCAGTTCAGGGTCCTCAATAAGGTGCTCATAAGTCTGCACACTGCGACTGATTAGCTATTTGAATTCCATGGATAATGATTCGATCCTTTCAGCTACGCTCCGGGAAGTTGCTTCTCTCTAGTCTCACACTTCCTATGGAGTGCTTGGCACTGTTTGTATCTCTAGTTCTGTGACTCTTTGTTGAAGCTGTTGAATGGCTTTCACAAGATTCACGAATTGATTCACTACCAGGTCTTCTTCCATCTACTCCAATCCTTTCATAGAGAAAAGTGATCTATTGAATGATTATTTAACTTTGACCTGCTCTATAAGAAGCTATTCTTTCTCCTATTGGATCTTCACTTTATTTTCTTCTAACTTGGTTTGAAGGTCGCCTTCTCCTGCTGCGCAACTCGGTGTTGCTCTATGACTTTCTCTTGTGATTTATTCTGTAGTCAGGTAGGATGGATGGAATTATCTTTGCATTCAACAAGTCATCATGATGCTTGGTTATTTTCTTGGTCGCATCTCGGGATGGTCCAGATCCATGAGCAGTCGATGAGGAGGCTTGCACTCCTCGCGTCGATGAGGCTTGGATGCCTGCGGACATCACCTTCTCGGCCATGAGGTCTATTAGAATCTCTTCAATGACATTTTCTTCTGCACTAATTTTTTCCAACATGAACAATCAAGATCCGATATCTTGGGTCAGTGAACAATACTCATTGTAACAGAATGGATGTTGAGGTATCAATGATCACTGTGTGAAATCAACTAGTTCTCTGTGGGCTCAGATAATCACAATTGGAAAAAGTGTTCTCAGTGCAACACTCGACGGGATAAATAGATAACACCGTAACAATTTCTTTCAACGGGTTGCAAAGGCTTATTCAATGCAATTCCATCCATTATGGTGCGGTCCCAACGGTCCAATGGTGAAATTTTGGGCCATAAATTCTTTCCTAACCGTTCAGGAGCATCGATCAAAAGGTCATATTGCCTCCAACGATCACATTGCTTCCTCATGGAGAAGTTCCATTCTGTGTTGTACTGATATTCCGACGAAGTTCGAGTTCTGGAAACCTTTCTTCTGTGAAGTATTCTCTGGAACTTCTTGTAATTTTTCTAACTTTTCCCTCTTCTTACTGATATTTCTGTCCTTCTTTCCTATGATTTGAATCATTGGTTTCCTCTTTCCATTATCATTCTTATCTCCTCTTGGCATGATAACTTCGCTCTATGGAGGGTCTTTCATAGATTCAAGGGTAATACTTCTTATCTGTCTAGGGTAGGTGCTCTACTCTCTTGTACATACAGGTGTCTCCAGTCTTCCTGTGTCCTTTCAACTTCGACATCCATATATTTGGTCTTTAGTATCTTCGACTGGTTCTCTTGTTCTTCTATCAAGTGTGTTATTCTCCTAACCATGAAATCTCTTAGTTCTTTCTTTTTCTGTTCTATATCCTCCTCTTCTTGTTTCCTTCGTATCTAATCTTTCTCAATCTAGTTTTTTCCTAGAAAGATAACAAATGTGGCTCTTTTCTCAACAAACTTAACGATCTCAAATTCTTCTTTTGACGAAGTTCCATGAGAACTCATAGATATCTAGGTAAGTCTTCCACATAGGGTTATCAACTTTCCTCTAAATAATCCTATTTCTCCTAATGAAGGAACCATAGAAGGCTTTCCAAAAATTTCCCAAGTTCTTTTTGTCATGTTCTTCACTTATGTTTCCTCATCTAGGACACAGTCTATGTCGAAGTCTCCTATTCTTGTTTCTATGTACTCTCTCTTTTAATACTTCTGATAAGTTGATATTTATGTGGTCATTCAAGGTTTCTTTCATCTGTAGTAATACAATCTTTGATTCTTTCTGGGGTTATATCATATCCTTAGTTTCTTGGCTTGTCTCATAGTTTTCTTGTTTCATATTCATCTTTTCAACTTTATCAATCATTCTAGGACAATCCAAAACTTCATGGTACATAGATTTACAACAAAGACAACTAGGTCTTCTTCCAGGGAATTCCTTAGCAATATTTCCCAGTCTTCTGCAACTGTAACAAAGGGTGAATCCTCTCTTTCTCTTAAATGATCCCCAACCTTTCCTATACTGCACACTGGGATCACAATAACTAACCTGCAAAAAAATATTTCTAGGATCCTGCATCCATTTGTTAGTCCAAACATTCTTTCTATGCATAGGGATAACATACCTTTCATTATTATCAGATCTATTATATCAAATCTTCTTTCTTCTAACTGTACCCTAGTTTTTGGATTAGGACAAAATTGATCAAATATACCTAGATTCATTCTTTCGAAACAAAAATTTTCACTTATCTTACCTTTCTCAGAGAACAAAGCTTCAAGGTCTTACCTCTTTTATTTAGATCAAACTTCTCTTCTCAACAAAGAGCTTCATAAGTCAAGTAGAATACTGCACACTAAAGCAACAGATCTACGCAAAATCTCTCTTTTCTTCAGTTCCCAGCAATCACAGTTTCAGTCCTGACAACGGAACCATTTTTTGGCACAGGGGCATACCCAGGGTTCAATGCTTCAACAATGCATCAACAAAACCCTAACTACCCACCCTTTCGACAACACCTGCGAAGAAGATGAAGTCTCACCCGAGGTAGAGGCAGGGGTGGTTGCAGGACTTAAGTGTCTATAACCTAGCTGGGACACAGATCTATGATTACACCACTCTAACAAAGTACTTAGCGGTTAACATTCATTAATATTTAACCTTTATTCACATCACAGATCCAAACCCTAATTACAGAACAATGCAATATTCAACCAGATCTAACACATCTAAGCACTTAACATATGGAAAGAGATCAAATATAGCATTCATTCACATTACTAAGCACTAAGATAATATACCATATGCATCATACATAAAGATATTGACACTAAGCATAAATCACATCACTAACATACAACCATAATGCACAAAGAAACCATAATACAGGATATACTTGGTTCACCCCAGTGTGGGGCTATGCCCACCAACTCTTCGTCTTCTTTATTATCTTCTGTCAATCTCCTTACATGCACAAAGCCTCAGAACCCACTCCGCATAGGAAAAGATATATGCGTGCACCTCGCCAGATCCTCCTTCCCTGAGCTAGGTTTAAGCACAAATCCTTCTTATGGTCTATACACAAGCTTCTTACAATCACTTTCACTTAGCTATGCAAGCTCTTAACACATAGCATGCACAAAGGATCCACAACTATTCTCACTTAGCACATTGGCCTCTTCCTACATCACATAGATATCTATTTATACATTACAAAATGGGCCCAAACATGGGTAAAACCCATGGGCTGACATCCCATACCCGTTACATAAACCCTAATCCCAAAACCACCCTAAAAAGGGGTCGATATCATGCGATCTCTGCTTCGACTTGAGCTTTGCCTTTGACTAGCCTATCAAAGTCCCGAAAGAGGTCAAACATGACCAAGGATCTCCAAAACTTGGTCAAGGGCCAACAACTACTGAAGAAAATTATATTACTATAGATCCTGAAGGACTGTCAATGGTGTATGCACTATATAAGTTTAGGCATTATCTTCTAGTATCACATTTCAAGATGTACATGGATCATTCTACAGTGAGATACTTGTTCAATAAACCAGTGTTGGGGGGAAGATATGCAAATGGTTGTTATTATTTCAGGAGTGTGATTTTGAAGTGATTGTGAAACCAAGAAAATTAAACATAGGACTTGATCATTTGTCATGCATATTAACAGGGGAAGATGTAAATTTGGACGAAAGTCTACCAGATGTGCACTTGTTTGCAGTAGATATGGTCAAATATTAATTTGAAGATATTGTCTATTTGTTAAGCACAAGAGTATCCCCACCCAACTTTACAACTACGCAAAAGAAACAATTAGTAGTAAAGGAAACAAATTATTATCTTATAGAGGGGAATTTATATAAATTAGGCACATATGGTATTCTTCGATGATGTGCATTGGAGAATGAGAGGACTGCGATAATATCAGAGGCACGTGAAGGAGTTACGAGAGGCCACTATGCAAGGAAATCAATGAATCAAAAGATTTTGTGCATAGGAATTTGGTGGCCCACCCTTCATAAGGATGATAAGGAGTTCTATCAAACATGTGATGTCTGTTAATGAGTTGGGAAGCCATCTAGAGGAGACAAGATGCCTTTAATATTTCAAGTTATGTTGTAGGATTTTGATAAATGGGCAACTTGTTTCATTTGACTGATCAACCCACTAGGAAAAAAGTTAGGAGAAAGATATATAATCACTGTGACATAATACTTGATCCGATAGGATGAAGCAAAACCTACCAGAGATTGCAACTTAGAGACTACTGCGTGGTTTTGAGTTGAAAATGTTGTCACAAGGTTTGGATGTCTGAGAATCCTTATGAGTTATTAGGGAACACATTTATTGAATAAAACAATTGTTTCACTGACAAAATAATTTCATATCTATCACTAGAAGAGCACACCTTATCATCCTCAGGTGAACAGAACACTGGAATCATTTAATAAGATCCTAGAGAATGCACTAACAAAGATATATAATGTTAATCAAGATGATTGGGACCTATGGATTCTTGCACTACTATGGGCATATCAAAATACATGTAATAATTTGACAGGACATACACCATTCTGATCAGTATATGGCCAGGAAGCATTTATTCCCATGGAGTTCATTGTGTCAAGTCTATGCATCATTGCACTGACAAAACTCACAAATTATGGAGCAGTAGAGAAAATACTTTTAGAGCTAGTGGAACTAGAGGAATATCACTTCGTCACAAGTTTCATCAGCAAGTTTGGAAAGAACGCAAAAAGGCATGGCATGAAAAACATATTAAATAGAAGAAGTTCCAAATAGGAGACCTGGTTTTTCTCTATGACAACAAATTTTTCAAGAACCCTTGAAAGTTCAAAATGCACTGGTTGGGTTCGTATGTGATAATATTTGTGATAGACGTAGGTGTTGTTCAGTTGGATAAATTGAATGGGGAAATCATAGAAGGATTTCTCAATGGTGGTTGGATAAAACTATATAGGGACATTCGTGCTTCCGCACACTAGATTGGCTACATAGGACATGTACCATAGTATCTATATTATAGAAAAAGAAAATAAAAATCAATAAAATATATTAAGGAAAACCACAATAAACATTTGAAGCAAAAAGAATATTGAAGTTCTGAATTGGGTATTGTTCAAAGAGTCAAAGTAGCATAAAAAGAGATGAACAAGAAAATGTCGCAGATAGCAAGGAGAATTAAATTGTGTGAAAAAAGGAGAAGGGAAGATCTAGGATAAATATCCACGTAGAGGATAGGAAAATAATTAAAGAGAAAACATAATGGATAGGTGGAGGGAATGCATAGTCATAAATGAGAAGTGATGCCGAGATTTTGATAGGATGGAAAATCTAGACCACGATCCACTGAAAAATTCAAATTTAATGCAGGATCTGGACGAGAATTGAATGTGAATAAAATAGGATGGGACTGATAATTTTGGCATGAAGAGGAAGATAACAGTTGGAAACATCCTATAAAATTAGACAAGGGGATAAGAGAAAAGGTTATTGTTGCATAGAAATTAGAAGATAATAGAGAGGCAAAGAAGAGTCAAGTGAGTTGCAAACAAAGATGAACTAAAGAGAGCTATGGAGGCACCAAAAGAAGGAGCATCCAAATCACAAACTAAGAAACCGCGTACTAAGAAGGAATAAAATTTGATGTTGGAAGAAACCCAGAGAGAAGAGACATCAGATATGGTCAACTTTACCATAACTTATGTACCACCTAGGAAGCCAATAGTTAAACTAGTCAGATTACCCAAGGAACTGAAGTATGACCTAGTTACACCAGTGATTCCACCTGGGGTCACTATTGAGGGAGATATGTTGGGTGCAGGACGAAGCTTGAAGTTTTTGAATCAAAACCTTGCATATCTAAAGGATTTTCCAGAGTTACTACCACAAAATTACTTGCACACATCAATCATCCCTAACTCACTCATACTCACAATTGAGCTGCAAGAATGGGAAACAGGACTACAACGAACAGATATACTGAACCCGTTGGAGCTCTCACACTTTGGAAGAAGAAAATAATTTGTTTTTGATTTTCATCCATGGAGGGTTCCTATGGTTTCACAGGGAAGTGTCGATTGACACCCAACTTATTGCGTAGATTACAGTACTGTTGTCAGCAGGGGAATACCCACTACCTTTGTTCACATATAAGAATAATGAGAAAACACTAGTAGAGAGGATGAAGGAAAAATACAACACATATAGAGGAGCGAGTGGATTGGATGTAGCAATCATCAATGATGATTCTATAAGTTTTGTGGCACATTTGTTGGCTTGCAAGTTTCTCATGAAGTCTCGTAGAGATCAAATTCCAACAAGAGTAATAACAACCACATAGAAGTGCACAACAAGAGTACAAATGAATTGGGTGACATTTTTTGTGAACCAGTTCTTAACTCATTGTAGGTAAGCATAGGAGAAAGGAACGAAATTTCATTATGCTTGGTTGTTAATTTTAATTGCATTAGTTTCTTGGAGGGAGCTAGAACAAACCCAGTTCCTGGAAGGTATGCAACAATTGTTCTTGGCAACAAGATATGTTTCTTTGCTACATATTGTACATAAGAATAGGCATATGGATAACAATATCCCTTTATACATATATTAGGAGACAATCCGACAATGCATTGAGGACACACTGCACATTCTACCCCAGATAGTTGAATCATACAAAGAAATTGCGCAATGTAAGGCAAGGCCAAACTACATGTACATACAAGAAAAGAGGGATCTAGATCAATAGTGGTTTCTGACTAACTACAGGTTGACAGAACATGATGTCAGCTAGATTTTCAATGACTGGGAAGGGGAGTGGAAAACCGCAATGACAGAAACAATGCATAAGGAGATACAACAACTAGAGAAGGATAAAGAAGAAGAATAGGAACATGAAGAACATGGAAATGGTGTAGTTGATACTCAAGAAATAACACCACACACTAGAGAGAAGAGAAATGAACACCCTAAGGAGAAATCAATGCACAAGCACAAGAAGAGGAAAGCATCAAAGAAACTAGCTATCCAAGCCTTGACTGGGGATGAATTGGAAAATATTGGGGACCAAGTCAAAGAAGTAACGGAAGAAGCATTTCTGCGAGATGTGTAGAAACAACTGAAAATGAATACGAATGTGCAAGTGTAGATAGCTACACTACACCAAATTTTGGAATCAACTGGGATAGAAGCATTCCAAATGACAGAAGAAGAACAAACAAAGAGCACATCAAATACAATAGAGTCATGACCGATGACATCACAACCACCATCATCATCAGCAAAGCACTAGATCATGAAGATATTTGCAGGGGCCATAGAGTTCTTCACAATAGGAATGTAGGAGCGCGTGCAAGCATTAAGTCATATTGACAAGTGTTACACAAATTGCATACAAGTGTTACCCAGGAGATCCAGTTGCACGCAGAGTTGATGTCTATGGAGTTGGCTAAAGTAAATGCAGACAATGATGCACTATAGGAAGAGTATAGTAAACTCATGTTGAAATGGGACAAGGCCATGTAGAAGACAACAAGGTTGCAATAGGCAGTATAGGATGTGTACAACAAATTTCCAGAGGTACCCATGGAAGTAGATACTCCCTTGGAAGAGGAAGTGACAAATATAAGCAAACACATTCAAGGATTTCGCGCAAAGATAGTATATTTGGAAGCTCACACAACACCAAGTACCCCACTAGAGGAAAGGGAGAAACATGAGAAGACAACTATGATGACCGTGGAAATAATTAGGATCTTAGATGAGGAATGTGAAAAGTTATATGAAGACAGTACACAAGTGTGGACTCGATTATTATAGAATGCAAATTTACAAGAATTAGAACAAAGGTTACATACTGCATAGAAGAAGGCCAAAAATTCAAAGAAACAATGAGCTCTCTGAAACCAACATAATGAATGACAACCATAGTTGAGAACATGTTGTTGTACTTCAAGATAAACAAAATAATATCTGAACAACATACTCTCATGCAAAAGATTGAGTCGCTACATGAGGATTCCTTTTAGGTGACATAAGAACTTGCATCTACACAAGGCATAGTGAAGCAAGCAATGAAATGGAATACCCCCATTACCATGCAAACATCAGAGGGGATTTTGATGCAAGAAGCAAAAGCAAAGGAGAAGGTCGCAACTACGAAGGAAAATTTTAAGAAGTTCATTGTGACGTGAAAGGGATACCAACAGTAGGCCTGAGTGGCTCAGGACGAACCACAGGTGAGTGTTGGGAGCCTATTGGGATAGAATTTTGGGACCCGTTTTGGGAAATATGCAGCACATGTGAAATATGGAAAAGCAATTGGCACACTTTTGAGACAATCGTGCGTAAAAGAAGGAAGATTATTGAAGCCGCTAGGAATTCTTGGTTCATTTACAAGGGCTAAGCCCTATTGTAATTGTATAAATATGTAAGGTTTTTTGCATAGAGGGTAGTAAGGGTGAGAATCAAGTAGTCATAGTAGAAGAGAGTAGTAAGAGAGTAAGAAGTAGTGAATGTATGCGATGCAATGTATGCGACATAGATAGAGAGAGAGATAGGAGAACTACAAGGGAATAATGTATGATCACAATGCACATATGTTGTAATAGATGATTCTGAATAATATAATAAGAAGTTGGTCGTTGTGGGCATATCCCATCTTGGGTGAACCACATTAAATATGGTGTCTCTATGTCATGAAGTGTTAGTTTTTCTATTTATTGCGCACATATGATGTAGGTATGTTATTTTGAATATGTTACATGTTCTTATGTTTCTTCACACATGATATAAGATATTGTGAAATAATTCTAATTATAATGGTTATGAGGACTGCCTCCCATCCCTTCATCATTATGGAAACCTAGTTCCTACAGTCCCTATAGATACCTCAAGTGAGACTTCGCCTGCTTGCGGGTGATGTCGAAAGGGCCGGTATCTGAGGGTTTTATTGGTGAATTCATGTTGAACTTTGGGTCTGCCCATTGTGCGCCAACACTCATGAAGGACTTTCATAAATATGAAAGTGAAATATTTGATTGTCTCTTTCTCATTCATATGGATTTAAATCAACTTCAAGAAAAGAGAATATGGATATTTCCTTGGGAAATACTTCTTGACAAATAAATTTTCTAATACATCCCAACTAGTGATGGTTCCGAGCAGCAATGAATAAAACCATTCACTACCATTTCCTTTTAGATTTAAGATAAATAGTTGACATGCAACATCATCTTCATCCACATTATAAATATCATAAACACTATCAAACTTAACCAAATGATTTTTTTCATCCTCTAAAGTATTTCCAAAGAACATGGGAAACTTGTCCATGGAAATATTTGGCAAGGGATGAATTTGTCCTTGCAAATTGAGTGGACCTATATGCAACCGTTTCTTTCTTTGGGTACCTTCTCCCTTTATCGTAACTTGAAAAAATTCCATTGGGATTGGCAGGGAAAGAAAAATATCATCCCAACATGAAATAAACTCTTAAGAGGAGTCATCATATATATATTCTTGAAATTCTGGAATCTTTTTGGTGGAGTCGACATGGAATCTTTCTTCAAACTATGGATTTTTAATGATGGAGTCGTCGGGAATCTCATCCTCTCAAATATTGGATGGTTCTTTGGTTTTGTAGAAGTTGGCATAAATAACTTGTTCCTAAAACTTCAATAACATGTCTTTAATGCCATTTGATGCTCCTTGACATATATTTTTCCAGGACTTGACCAGAAAACTTCTAGTTTTTCAATAATATTTGATCCTAAAAAGCATTATATTTATTTAAAATGAATCAATCCTCAGTGTGGTCACCAAAAACGTTGATCCTCTTTTTTGTTAAGGGAAAATCACCAACATTTGAGAGAAAATATAGTGGGGAACAAGAAAGACTCTCCTCATTTTTATAGAGGTGGATATCCTTTCTTGATATATAGGAAGATTCTTTGTATGGATGTATATGAATGCAATGAGTGAGTGCTAAAGATAAAGCCCCAAAATATCTTCTAACAAATCTCTCATTTAGCATATTTATTCATTAATCAAATCATATTATTCATGGAAATAAAAGAAAATAAATACAACTGAAAGAGATTTGTACAAATTTTTCTTTTGACATATATTTTTCCTTCCTTTTAAAATTTTGTGAACCCAGAATTAGATATGACTTTGCAAGATGAATGAAAAGTAAAATGGACAGGTCATCAAATATCTTTAGATTACCACTTCATTAAAAACTATTTTGATGGACAATACATTTGAAATCTAATGCTTTAGACTCAAAGAATGAAGAATCACTAATGTAAAGCCATGACATAGTTATTTGTGGGAGAAATTAATAATCATAACCGAAATTAAATAAGATTAAAAATGTTTGGAACAAGAGGGTTGAAACAATCTCAACAATATTTTAATGAAAATTACATAAACTCAAAATAAATTTCATCTACCTTTTACAAGTAGGGATATTGCTCCTCTGGATCTGAAATGTCTTAGCTAATGTATGGAAGTATATTGAAATATTTGAAAATAAAGGAATATGAAGGAGAAAGTTAGGAAGACCAATTCACAAATATTTGGAAATGTCTAACTTGCTTCCAACAAAAAGACCTCTATAGCAAATTGTCTAACATCCCACTACCAACCCTTTGCTTCTGCCTATTTTTCTCTTTTTTAATATCTCTTCATCTTATTGAAACCATTTTTTAGTTAGTGTTTTATTTTCCCTTTGTAAATTTGAAATGATATATTTGTTCCATGAATTGGGACCCACTTTATAAGCTTAGGAATTTCTTTAAATAAATTATTTTCCAAAAATAAAATTTTCCAAGCCCAAAAATAAAATGTTAGGGCCTAGTATATTATATTTAATCCAATAAAACCACTTCCATTGTGTTTTTTTGTCTCTTTACCTTTCTAATGAGCTCTCATTTTCTCAAATCGGACATCGGGATCAAAAGTTATAAGCTCTGGAAGATGGAGACTTAGCCACCATTGATCTGTCCTCGTGAGCTATGGGCCTTTGATTTGAAAATTCGAGTTTCACTATCCCACATGCATTGTGGGAAGTTTATCATGACTTCTTTATAAATAAATTGCATCTCCAAGTTATTTGTGAATGAAGTAGATAAATCCATCGGATTCCGTGTAGCTTGTGCACAAAGTATCTTTTGATTGTAACATCATCACCCATCATGCCAAGTCATTGTCTAGTCATCTCTATCCATCCATGTGTCACTTGAGGGTAGGTCCACCTCACTTCCATGTGTCACATAGGGATAAGTTCACCTCACTGCCACATGGCCATGTATAATAGGTCTTCATTTCCATGTGTCATTGGGAGGTGTGTGCCAAAATAAAGAGAAGTAAACTTAGGATAGGAAATAGTATTTAAATGAAATAATATTAAATAATTAAAAGAAAGGTTGGAAGATTTATGAGAATGCGGAGGTAAAGGAGGTAGGTGAGGAGATAAAACTTGGTAAAAATGACTAAGTATTAGGTAGGGATGCATGTAAAAATGACTAAGTATGAGTACACATGAAGTAGGGATGCATGTTGCAGGACACATGCATGAGGGGAAAAGGTAATGGAGAGGAGGATTGTCCCACATCCACATTCAAATAATTGACTAAGTATAAAAGTGAGTAACAAATTAAGATAAGTCACGTGGGTGATAATTCATGCGGGTGGGTGATAAGTCATGCGGGTTAGAGTTCAATGGATGGGTGAAGGAGATTATAGGTCAAGGGATGGGTGAAGGAGGGTCTCCCAAATTCAAAAAATAGACTAAGTGTAAAACTTAGAGAGGGTGCAATTTGGGTAAAATAGAAGTGGAGGTGCAGATTGAGGGTTGCGAGATTGTGGGTTGCGATACACATGACATAAAAAAGGTAAATGAAGAGGAAGGTTGTCCCTCATAAAAAAATGGAATACTTAGTGTAAAAAGTAGTAAAACATGGTAAGTTATGAAAAATGATTAAGTGTTGGGGAGGTAAATCACGTAAGTGTGAAAATAGAATATGTAAATGAAAAATGAATGTAGAAATAATGAAACTTAAAAATTATGGAAATGAATTAGTGGTGGGTATTATGAAAATTAACTAAGTGGATAATGAAAATGGAAATGGTATAAGTACATAAATGGATAAGTATGGAAATGGTTAAGTATAAATATGGAAATGCTGTGGAATATTGGGAAAATGCCTAAGTATGGAGTATGGGGAGTAGGATAGAGTAGTATGTGTGGCATTGAAAATGAATAAGTATGGAAGTGTAGAGAGAAGAGGGGAAGAAAAAGAGAGGAATTAATTATAAAGAGAAGAGGGGAAGAAAAAGAGAGGAATGAATTATAAAGAAAGGAAAGAGGAAGGAAAATGAGAAAAAATGACTAAGCATGGAGAGTGGAGAATAAGGAAAATGAAAAATGGCTAAGTATGGGGAAACATAACGTGAGAGAAAAATGGAATATGTTGGGGATATGTGTTACAAAAACAAGATCACATAGCAATGATATAAAACAGATGTAGAAATAAAACACAAAAGATAAAAAATACAATAGAGACATAGATTTATATAGTTCACCCAATATGGGTCACGTTCACCAGAGAAATTATGAGTCCTTCCTTTATTATTATCCAACAAATGAAGGGATACAACCTACTGTCACTTCCTCCTCTTTTTCTCATAGTCACCTCTCTCAGAATACAATATGCACACTCATTACACAACCACAATACAATGCTCTCATACAAAACTTGGTTTCCTTCTTGGGAAAAAACCCTAACATAAATTCAACCATTAGATATGCAACCTTATAATGAATGGTCTAGATTGACTATGAAATTACAATATTTTACAAGGAAAATTTCCCAAAAAATTATCTTTGGGGGCACTTCCACCAAACCTTAACTAGGTAGGGCCTCCAAAATATTTTCACCACCCCACTAGAGACATATGTGGGGGGGGGGGGGAATATCCCCTACCCCCCCCATCAATAAATGGGATCCAAACATGGCTAAAACAAGACCTTTGAATTAGGAAGATAATCAGTCTCCACAACCAACAATATCCCACTTGGATATCGATCACAACAACTCCATTGATGTTGTACCTACTGGACTATGATCCACCTCGGACCTAACAATTTTCTCATCTTCACCTTCATGCTTGAATTCCAACTGAAACTAAGAAGAAACTTAGTTTCTCCCTGGTTACTACCTTTGTTAAAATGTCTACAGGATTATGGCTAATATGTATCTTTTCCAAATTCAATTGTTCATCCTCCAAAATAGATCATATGAAATGGTACCTGAGATGTATAAGTTTAGTATTAGAATGGGAGGATGAGTTATTTGCAAGATGAATGACACTCTGGATATTAAAGTACAACCTGCTATTCTCCTTCTATTTTCCCAACTCCTCCATAAACCTTTGTAACCAAATCATCTCTTTACTAGATTTTGTAGCAACAACATACTCTACTTCCATTGTTGAAAGTGCAAAAACCTTTTGCAGTTTTGAAATCCAACTTATTGTTGTTTCACCTACAATAAAAACATACCATGTGGTGCTCCTTCTACTATCTTTATCACTTGCCATATCTGAATCAACATATCCCTGTAGAACAATGTTTGGACCTCCAAAACATAATGCATGAGTAGTGGTACCTCTCAAATACATGAGAATCAACTTTACTGCCCCCAATTTTCTTTACCTTAATATTTCATATACCTGCTCACAACTCCCACTGCATGTGAAATATATGGTCTTGTGCACACCATCACATACATCAAGCTCACAATTGTTGATGAATAAGGGACCATGTACATGTATTCTATATGCTCTTGTGTCTTGGGACACATTTCCTTGGTTAATTTGAAATGGTTGACCAAAGGTGTACTAACTATTTTTTCATTCTACATTCTAAACCTCTCCAACACCTTCTCTATGTACTAACCCTCAGGCAATATCAATTTGCGATTTTTCACATCTCTTGTTATTTTCAGACCAAGGATTTTCTTTGTAGTACCCAAATCCTTGATCGCAAATGAATTAGCTAATTTATTTTTTAGCACATTTATATCCTACATGTTAGACTATGCAACAAGCATGTCATATACATACATTAGAAAAATAAAATATCTTCTATTTTATAGCCTCTTAAAATAAACACAGTAATCATAATGACATCTACTATAACCTTGTTTTGGCATAAACCTATCAAATTTCAAATACCATTTCCTTGGATCTTGGTTTACTCCATACAAGATATTCTTCAACCTGCATACTGAATTCTCATTCCCTTTGACCTAATACCCCTGTGGTTGCTACATACAAATCTCTTCCTCCAAATCCCCATGGAGATTTTTTTTTTTACATCTAATTGTTCAAGATGAAAATATTCTACTACCTCAAGACTTAAAATAGTCCTAATTGAAGTCATTTTAACAACAAGAGAAAATATTTCAACAAAATATATACCATTCTTCTGTGAAAACCCCTTTACAACAAGTATGACCTTGTATTGATTTTTGCCTCCATCTTCTTCCTTCATCCTGTAAACCCATTTATTATGCAATTCTCTTTTTCCTACAGGTAACTTAACCAAGTCCCAAGTCTTGTTATTTACCAAGGATTCCATTTCCTCTTTCTTGCATTTCTCCCGCTTCTTTTTAGTTTCTACATGCATTGCCTCTTCATAACTTTCCAGTTCACAAAAATCAATCAACAATAAATAATACAATGAAGGAGGGTATTGTTTAGGGGGCCTAATTAACCTTGTAGATATTCTAACAACACTTGCAAGAGTTTGAGGTAATTTTTTCTCCTATTGTTGTGCATTTTGATTTTCTAGTACCTTTGGAATTTCATTTTCTTTGATTTCATCAAGCACTGTGTATTTTGTATTTTCCTTTTCTTGTTTCTTTCCCTGCGACCAATATTTGTACACGACATTTTCATTGAATACCACATATCTAATCCTAATTGTTTTGTAATTTTCATAATCCCATAAATGATAACCAAAATCATTAACACTGTATCCAATAATGGTGCACTTCTTGGATTTTTCCTCAAGCTTTGTTCTATTTTCTTTATCAATATGGAAAAATGCTTCACAGCCAAAAGTCTTCATAAATGAGTAGTTTACCTTTTTACCTGTCCATGCCTTCTCTATAATGCCACCATCCAAGGAGCTTGAAGGCCCTCTATTTATTAAGTAAAAAACAATATCTACAACATCTACCCAAAACTGTAAGGGAAACCCTACATATAATCTCATTCTCCTTGCATGTTCCATGATTGTCTTATTCATCCTTTCTGACACACCGTTTTCATGTGGTGTTCCTAAAACTGTCTTCTCTCTACGAATTCCATGGTATGAACAATAATTTTCAAACTCCTTGCTGCAGTATTCACCTCCATTATCTGACATAAGACACTTCAACATTTTTCATGTCTCATTCTAAGCCAAAACTTTCCATCTCTTAAAAGTATAAAAAACATTAGATTTTTATTGAATGTAATAAGCCCAAGTTTTCCTAGTTGCATCATCAATAAAAGTAACATATTAAAGAGAGCCACCAAGAGATGATACATGCACTAGTCCCCATACATATATATGCACAAGCTCTAACTTTTCACTCTTCTTTTCCTTCCTGACTCTGAGAAATATGACTCTCTTCTATTTTCCATAAACATAGTGCTCACAAAAATACAAATCAACTTGTTTAAGATTTGGAAAAAAATTCCTTTTGTGGAGTATATGCATCCCATTCTCACTCATGTGTCCAAGCCTATGATGCCACAATATTGTATCCAATATTGTAGAAGCTAAAGATACAGAAGAGTCATAATTACCAATACATAAACACAATGTACCTACCTTCTCTCCTTTTTATATTATCAATGATCCTTTAGTGACCTTTCACACCTTTTCTATATATGTAGATATACAACCTTCACTTCCCAACTTCCTTGTTGAAATTATATTTCTTCTCAAATCTAGAACATGTCTCACCTGTTTCAACAACCATTGGTTTCCATTCTTTAACTTTATTTGTACCTTACCCATTCCAAAAAATTTACATGGTTCATCGTCACCCAAATAAACCTATCCAAAATTGCCTTGAACATAATATTGAAAATATTTCCTATGGGGTGTCGCATGAAATGAATCTCTTGAATCTAATACCTAAGAATTAGTAATCTTGTGTAAAGAAAGAATCAAAGCATCTTGTAACACATCACCTGCTACATTTTCTTCCTAATTTTTTTCCTACTGTCAATCTCCTTGTTTCTTTGGAGCTCTGTCATCTTTCTTCAGATGTCCTTTCTTCCCACAATTCAAACACTCTATCTTTTATAGTATGGATTTGGATCTTCCCTTCCTACACTTCCCATAGTTCCCTAAGATCTTTCCTCTTTCCCTTTCTCTTCCCGTGTTCTCCATATTCAACACATTACTTGATGTCTCACCTTTGTTTTTTAATCCCATTTCCTCTCTAAGGATAACACCAACAACATCATCAAATTTCAAAGTGTTTGAGCCAAAGAAGGAGTTACTTACAACCATGACTAAGTTGTTCAATATTTCTGTAAATGAGCACAAGATTAGAAGAGCCCTAAACTCATCATCAAAGTTCACTCCTATAGAACTTCTTCGATTGGTGTTATGGAAAATTCCCTTGTGGACAGGTGAATATCCCCTTGGATTCTAGACCCCTAATACCAATATAGAAAGATACAAATGGACACTAACATCCCTTTAAGATTTGTCTAACTAGCCAAAAAGAGAGAAGGAGAAAAAATGTAATCATACATATTTTTGATGTTTGTCCTCGCTGCTCCAATGTGAGTTCAATGTCCAAACTCTTTCACATAGCTTGATACTTGAAAAACTAAGGACATCAAAGAGACACAAGGAAACTCATACTCTAACATATTGGATTAAACAAATTCATCTAAAATAGACAAGCATATGTAAGATAGACAAACTATAAGGGAATAGACCAAGTATATTGATGATAAATTGAAAGAGACACTTACAATAATGGATGGTGTTGTAGAAAATTATCCATATCCTCCTTGTCCAACCCCTTTCTCAAAATATCCACGATCAGAATGAAAATACTTTTTTCTGATTATTTTTATCCTTTTTCACCATGAGAATGCCTCCCTTTATACGTTTTGAGAGGCTCAACCACCTTGGTTATATTTTGGATAAGTTGAGGATATGACTCCATCAATTATGGCATCTCCCTTAGATGCATCCTGAAGCTTA